>JAOXNN020000029.1:1794414-1842809 GCA_028571205.2 Hydropsyche betteni | reverse complement strand
CATATTTTCTTGGTGGGTAATTTGAATGTCGAAGTGGGTAACACAATTACCCGCGGGTAGTAGTTTGCCGACCACTGATCTATAATATAATATTTGAATAAGAAAAATATATTTTCTAACGTTTCTGTAAGATGAAAAACATTTTTTCTCATATGTATTATACTTTATTTAAAATCTGAATGAAAATACTATAGATAAAAAATAATAATTTTTTTCTCACAGATTCGAGCTTGTTTCAAATCAAAATTCCATTTATTATACGAATCCACTGAATATATATTTAAATGACTCGGGAATTTATTTCCCGAAATAAGTCTGCCTATTGATATAAGATCTAAATTTTGACTTAAATTTTTTTGTATTAATTTAAAACAAATACTTGAAAACGTCTTTATCTCATTCGAATTCATAAGATGAAAATCATTATCTCACACAGATTCGAACCAACTCAAACTCAAATCAAAACTTCATCTATTGCACGAATTTATTGTATAGGTACCTGAATAACCTGGATATTTGTATTACAAAATAACAAAACTAACTAATATCCAATTTTAATTAAATTAAAAAAAAAAAAAATTCAAATACATCCGATCCTCTTTTTACACGGTCCAAAATAACACTAATTGTCAATACAAGAACATGTAATGATGCAACCAAAGTGAATCATTGCAGCAAATGAGCAGATATTGGCGACGGATATTATAAACATCATCAATTTATATACAATACTAAATACTAAACAAAATGTCAAAATCTCTACGTAAATAACGGCTAAAAAGCTGTAACTGTGAGTGTAACTGCAAATCCCCTATATATAATCACGGATATCTGTGTGTGTTTCCGTCTGTCTCTCCGTCTGACCGTCTGTTCGTCTGTTCGATGACGCTCGTGACTTTAAAACGACACGTCGATACGATTATTTTTTTGCGTCTATAACATTATTCTTCATGCGTATATAGTCTTTATTCGTATACACTTAACGTCCATAATATCATACTTATGAAAGCGTCTCTATTAACTTATGCAATACGCCGATTATTACGCAGTGGTAAAAATATTTGAATCCCCTATATACAATCACGGACGACAGATGCTGTGTTTGCTTGTAAGCTGAGGCTCTCGACTTATCGTTCCAATTTAGCCTGTATGCCGTTCAAATATAACTGCTATATTCACTACACGACAACGGCTATAACGCGAGCTCTGAATTTAGTTTTCATGGTCATTATAATAACGGCTATAATTTTATCGTCTTATCTTAACGTATATAATATGACGCTTATTATCTACTATCTACTGTCTTTGCCAATATGTCACAAAAAAATAAAAAAATGAACTATTTTGATTTTATCAATTAAATATTAAATATTCAAATCGCGTAATCGACTTTAAAATAAACACATACACATCCCGATGTTATTAATATCGGGCCTATATACAACAGGTTTTTTACTGCAAATTAGCATTTTTTTTATTTCAAAGTAACACTTTTTCAATTCAAACTAACATTTTTCAATTCAAAGTAACACTTTTTCAATTCAAAGTAACACTTTTTCAATTCAAATTAACATTTTTCAATTCAAATTAACATTTTTCAATTCAAATTAACATTTTTCAATTCAAATTAACACTTTATGTAAATTTTCATTTTGAAAAACGTATTTGAATTGAAAAAGTGTTAATTTGAATTGAAAAAGTGTTACTTTGAAATAAAAATTGCTAATTTGAAATGAAAAATAGTTAATTTGAAATGAAAAATTACTAATTTGAAATGAAAAAGTGCTAATTTGGAGTGAAAAGCCTGTAGTGGCCAATGATTCGCAGTCGGCGTAGCTGCAAACGGTCACATCCTGAAAAAAAAAAAAAAACAAAAAACAAAAACCCATAACGCGAAGCATCGCAGACGGCGGCGCAGTACCTTCGCCCCCCTGTCCGGGGCGGGGAATCCGCCCCAGTCACGTTCGGCCCCTTTAGCGCCTGCGCCCGCCTATTGATCCTCCGCCTCCGCCTATTCGAGTGGGCAACGTCGCCCGGGGCGGACCTACGCCGCCTACGGCCCTCTAACATGTAATAACACTTGCGACGGGCACTGTCGATTGTCGTCGATCCGGTTAAGCGAAGCGCCGAAGAGCCATGGCCGAGGACGGGCCGGAGATCACCATCGATAAGGGTGAGTGGTTTTCGGTCGGGCGGGCGACGGGACGCCTTGTTGTCTGCGGTGCGTTCGATGGTGACGCATCGGTTGGTTGTTGTGTGTGTGTGTGTGTGTTTGATGGTTTTTTGAGTTTTTTTTTTAAGTGATCGGGTTTTGTTTGGTGGAAAATTTGTACAATTATGGTTGTTCGTTTGGAATTTTGTGAGATGTTCGAATCCGATTTGAAAAATTTATCGAAATGCAAATTGTGAATTGTATTGACGTTTTGTTATATGGGAAATGGTATAGATTTTATTTAAGTTTTCGAAAATTCAGCAAAGATGTGTTTGATATTTTATTTTTTCAGTAAATTGCATTTTTGTGCATAGAAAATATTATTTTAATTGATTTCGGTGAAAATTGAAAATTAATGAATGTGATGAAATTTATTGTCGATGCATCATTGTATTATATTTTTTATACACGTCAAAATTTTTTATTTAGATCGATTTTGCTAAATGATGTTAAAGTTAAATAATATGAATAAATATTGTAAATTTAGTTATGTGCGTAAAGATTTTTTTTTTTTTGTTTCAATTCGGTATACCCATACCCTGCCTATTTTTTTTTTAATTTACCTAAAAAATCTAAACTTCTACCGCTCAATACTTGAAACTTACAATACAAAAATAGATTATTTTTTATATATAATAATTATACTTTAAATTTATCTTCACATATATATATATATATTATGTTATTATTTGCAATATTTCACCAAATATAGCCAACCGAGAGCAACAAATACTTTGCATTCCAACGCATCCCAATTGGGGATCATAACAAGATATGAACTAAACAATACAAATTAGAGATTTTTTTTCGAATTCAAAACAGTTTTATATAACAAAAAAATAATACGAATTTAATGAATTATTCAAAGACATACACTAAATCACTTTTTTCTATTGTTTATGAATCACACTTCCATGTATAGAACATATTAAATTAAGCGAATTTAAATATTTTTGCATTATTGATGAAATTTCGTATTTCGCTCGCGTGTTCCAAACACCAAGGTCACGGTTAAAATACAACAAACACTCACAAACTCAACCTTTGTGTTGTGCAAACAAAATCGAAAAAAATACGCCAATCCAACCCGATATTTATATCGTAATACATCATTCGAGCAATAAGCCCCAATTTGGCGTCGTTAAAAACGAAAAAAATTCGAAAATAAAAACCCATCGGACGTCCCCTAACAGCGTCCAATGTCGCGTCGTCGAAATCGATACGATTTCTTGGAGGCTTTCCTCCATTCGGCTCTACGAGCGGTTTAATCTATCAATATCGGTTTCTCGGTTCCCCGAGACCCTTCGGGGATACGTCCCGGTCGTTAGGGCGTTGAAATTTTCAAAAAAAGAGGTCAAGTGTCCGTCTCGATTTCGAACGGAATCGCCCCGAGCCACTTTTGGCGCGTTGCGAAAAATCGGGCCCCGGCGCCGTTTTGTAAATAATAAAATCGAACTGCGGACGTTTTCGAAAATTGGATGGTATGGAAGACGCGAATCAATTGGTCTGTGAAATATTAATTGTATAATCGTGCGAGTTTTCGCGGTAAATGAAAATCGTTCGAATTGTTCGCATCGTATACGTTTATTGTACAGTAATACAGGTTTATTGTATGGAATATTGCGTTATTACACGGGCGAGATTTCCGCCAAGGTGAAAGGTATACAAAATGAATCGAAAAATATATCACGAAAGTAATTTGTTTTCATCAAAAGCGAGTTTTGGCTTCCGCACTTGATATAACGTCAAACTTTTTCGTCCGAAAGATTTCACTTTAATATAAATTTCGCCGGGTTAATAAACTAGAAAGATTAATTATTTTGATTATATTTTCAAATACAAACCATTCGCAGATCCTTTAAGTTTTAATTATCATAAAAAAACAACGATTAAAGCATTGTCAACAAAACGATGTTTTTGCGAGCGCTTTCCACTGAACCTCCACGTTTTTGATGGCTGAGGGCCTATCCCGAGAATAAAATTAGGCGGATCGTTTAGATTAGGGCGGAACAAACACAATTAGGCCGTTATATCTGTTAATATTAGGGGAAAAGTCGTCAACTTTAACACAATGCAGACGTTTCTAGGGTACGGGCGAAGGTCGATGGTTGCCCGCCCTATATCAACTCTTATAATTTCATTGCGAGAACGTGCGACTTTTATCGCCTGATCCGATCGAAAGATAGAAGGAAAAGCTTCAGAATTGTTTAGAATTGCTAAGGGCTAATTAAAACGAAGGAAAGAACTTGAGGGCGAATTCGTGGATCGAAGCGAGTCGTATGAACGAACTTGAGATGTCTCGTTATGAGGTTGTGGTGAAATATTGGGTGGATGTTCGAATCGATTTTTTGAGTGTTTGTATAAAATGTGTAATGTTTTATCGATATTTTTTAGACGATTGTTTGTAGTTTGAAATATTCTTTAATATTTTAAAATTAAAAACTTGTTTGACATTTTTTATGCGTTTTGATTGCACCATATTAATTAACTGTCAATGTGTCAGTGCATTCAACATGATAAAAAAGATAATCTTCGATTTTGACAATACTTGTATTATATATAATCAACAAATAAATAATATTTCCGCTCTTTGATTAAATCAAAGTACGCTTTTAATTACACCGATTAATTAATACAATGAAAGTCAATATTCTGACATCCTTTTTAATTATATTTATTTTTTATTGGCCAAATAATAATGAATTTCAATCACATACTCGATAACGAAACAATCCATCATTATTATCGTTATATTAAGTCTATATAACATATACATTATCAAACGAGGCCTTTCGGATATACAATCGGAAGTTCTGATATTTTCCCTTATCTACATATCAAAGTAATTTTCCAAAAAATTGCATATTAAAAAAATTCAAATAATCTCAGAAAAATCATCACAAAACTAATAAGGATAATCATCAATAAATGTATCGATTGTATTCCTAATCACTCACATTCAAATATGACATTTTCAAAATAAACTCAATCGTGACAATATCCATTTTTATCCACACAACTTATCACATAACACAGCCTTCAACAAGACTGAATCATTGACAAAAACAACCTCATAATCCACTCAAACAACAACATAAAGACAGAAAATATTCCCGCTGCATCCTCCCACGCGTCCCTCTTACAAATTCACCATGTAGCCTCCGGTAAACGGTCCTTCCATGGGTATGAGGATACAAAAGGCATAAGTTCGGTGTCATCCATCTTTGAAGATGGTGGTTTCGCATTCTGGTCGCGTTCCAACAATCGCTTTCTTCGTCCCTTCCTCGGTTCGCACGACATTCACTTTTCTCGCGGTTTTCCGTCGCTCAATATTGACCAAAGCGTATGTATTTCGTCTGAGTCCACAAAGGAGCTTCGAGTTCGCTTTGTGTGCTTTTCGCCTCTTCAATATTTTATTCGATGATGGATTCTTTCGAATTCAGAAGGGTCTGGTTGTAAACACGCATTAGTTATTTATTTTGGAATTTCGTTTTAAAAATTTTCCGAATATGACAAGCGTTTTTGTAAAATTATATAAACGTACATTTGATTCGCAAACAAAATAAAAGATCGTTCAAATATTTGTATAGGAAGAAAAACTATTTGCGAACAAAGCGTTACATCTTCCGTTGAATTTTTTATCACGAAAAGACTCAGCGAGGCAGAAAAACTTCCGAACCTTTATATTTATAAAAAAAATAAACAAAACGAATATATAATTGAAGTGTAGCAAAAGCGATTCGCGCACTAACGATCAATTCATTATTGTAATAATGTACTAGACATAATGGCGTGGAGATAGCGATCTCTATCTACATGTAGGCATTATTTGTGAACACCCACGCTGAAAAAGCCGCACGAAATCAATACGTGTCTACAGGTGAACACGTAGCGGGGTTTTTGTGTCTGAAAATTAATCTCGACAATGCGAAACAGGCTGAAAAGAGCAAATGTACCGTTCGGGCGTTTTCGTGCGAGGATCGAAACGGTTTTTTGTTGTTTGATGTTTTGTTGAATACTCTGAAAAAGAATAGAAAGATTCTTGACCTTTTTGAGATGAATTTATTATTTGAGGATGTGATTTTTAGATTGTTTTTTTTTGTCGTTGAAAATATTATATTATTTACATAATAAAACCTTTTTGAAATATATACATGTATATCGATATATCTTCGGAAGTTTGGGCACTTTTCCTTATCGAAATATCGATAAAGAGTTAGTAGTCACTTTTCCCTGCGGAGTTTAAATATTAAAAACTATTTTACGCTAAAGTTTATCGATTTAAGTTATCTATAATACTAACGGTATCATTTAACTTTAATCAATTATCATGGTTGGACCATTTATATATGTTTTCGAAGGTAAACTCCTGAGATACATCCTAAAATTATTTTAATATATACATATATTATAAAGCCTCTTTTTATGTAATGTAAATATGCAAAAGAAATGAATCGTTTTTATCGCCCACTTGTGTTTCGAGATGTGGATAAGTACAGATCGAATGACGTCAATAGAACGCTCTAAGAAAATGTTTCGAGAAATGTATTATTTTCTTGGTTGATTAGAGTGGATATTTATTTGAACTTTGAATTTTATTTTATTTTTCAGTCAATCCTGAAGTCTTGACGGGCTATGATGGAATCTTGGAAGCTATATTGGCTGGAGTCGCTGTACTTGTGGCTATATTGACTGCTGCTTGCATTTGTATAAGGCGAAGAAGAATTGCCGCTGCTCACAATAAACTCGGTAATTTTTAATTAAAAGAAAATTCGTTAACAAAAGGAATGCAAATCGAGCAATTAAAATAAGATTTCACGATACTTTTATTATATATTTAAATCGAGCCGCAGAACAACGGCACTAAATAAAAACAACGATTTGAATAATGAATATTCATTTAGAAAATTTCCCGGACTTTTTTCATGGCTTTTAATTTCTTGGTGGAAAATTCCGAAATGAACGCGCAGATAACCGGAATGATTTTAACAATTAGCGAAATTATATAATCAACTACCATTTAATGCTCGGTTTATTAATTAAATTGCCAATTTATCGATTGGTTAATTTAGTAATAAATCATCATATTGCAGGAAAACGTCATGGTCCTGAGCGTCCTTTGGCTTTTCGTCCACCCAAACGTCCAACAGCAGTGCGTAGTCCAGGTGGAGGGACTCATTATCTGAAAAAGTCACCGAGCCCTACTGGCGTTGCAAAAACCCCACCTGGAGTAAATAATCAATATGTTTAATATTTTTTATTCATTTTGTCACATGGTTACATTCAAATTTTCGTTTCCAGCAACAATCTGGCGCCGTGTCTCCGACATCACCCCCAGCTCCTATAGAACCTCCGAAAATAACTTACCAATCTGAAACAGAGAAAGGGGCAGCAGAAGCGAAAACACCACCTACACCTTCTAAGGAATTGCCAGGATCTCAACTGAGTGTGCAAGAACCGATCCTTCCCAAGCCTGGAGATAATGGAATTGTTGAAACTGAAGATGCTGTTGTGAAACTCGGTCAACTTCATTTCAAATTGAGGTAAATTAAATTTTAATATATATTTAGCTAATGCATAGTTGAAAATTATTATAAAGTCATGTTTATTTGCTTTAGGTATAAACATGAGAAGAGCTCTTTGATTGTATCAGTAATCAATTGTGAGGATTTACCAGCAAAAGATCCAAATTTAGGATCGAGTGATCCTTATGTAAAGCTCCAACTTTTACCGGATAAACAACACAAAGTGAAAACAAGGCAATTATTTTCTTTTTGTAAGAACAACACTTAGGTAGAAGTAAAAATATAACTAACTTGAATAATAATATTTTTAGGGTTGTTCGCAAAACAAGGAATCCAGTATACGACGAAGATTTTACATTTTATGGTATCAATTTCAATCAACTTTCTACGATTACTCTTCATTTTGTTGTGTTGAGCTTTGATAGGTAAAACAAATAAACCAAATATATTTAATTTTAATTTTAAATTATTTAAGTATAAATTTAATATTCAATTTGTTAGGTATTCCCGGGATGATATTATTGGTGAAGTTTTCTGTGCATTGAGTACCGTTGATTTATCACAAGCTGGAGCGCAAGCTATACCATTATGCCGTGAAATACAACCACGCAGTCTTAAAGTAAGTATTAGATTTTTAATGTATGATATAATTAGAGTCTAATTATATTAGTAGCTTTTAACTGGTGAACCAAAAGCTTGTTACAAGTGCACCGCAAAAAAATGGTAAAAACAGGAAAATCCGCAAAATAGCGTGTTTAGCATTATATTTGTGTGAGCTCGGTTTCTCAACAATAATTAGTATAAAAAAGAAAGACTTAAAAATTTGGATGAATAATTGGGGGTACTTAGTTATATCAAATGTTTGACCTAATTTCTGAAATCTGCAAAATCCATCAAGCTCAAATATCATATTGATTGATTTTCACATCAAATAAATTCAATTTTTTTTAAGGGTAATTTTAGTTGAAGTTTTTTTTCTATATTTTCATTGATTATTTTTTTATTTAATTATTATGTAATTTGTTTAATTTGGAATAAAAATTATGTCCGCATATATTTTTTGGCCGTTAGATTTTTTCTTGATCAAAAGTAAACCGCAACTTCAAAAAGATTAAGAACCACTTATTATTAGATCGACAAATAAGTAGATCGTAAATAAAAAACATTTTTACAGATAAGATCACAAGGAAGAGGTGAATTATTACTATCTCTTTGTTGGCAACCAGCTGCAAATAGGCTGACTGTTGTTTTGCTGAAAGCACGAAACTTGCCGAAAATGGATGTTACAGGCCTTGCAGATCCGTAAGACACTGACTTTAAAATAAAAATATGATATCATGAAACGATTGTGCTAAATATAAAAAAAACATCGATTTTTAGGTATGTCAAAATGTATCTTCTTTACAATGGTCAACGAATTGCTAAGAAGAAAACTCATGTAAAGAGGAGAACACTGAATCCAGTGTTCAATGAAAGTTTTGTATTTGATATACCTGCAGGAGGAGAGGGATTAGATTCAGTTTCATTGGAATTCTTATTATTAGATTGGGATAGAGTAACTAAAAATGAGGCAAGAATATTAAAAAAATACTAATTATTCATTATGGAACATATTCTTGATTTTGATTTCGATTTTACAGGTCATTGGACGACTTGAGCTCGGAGGTACGAAATCACAAGGCAGTGCACTTCACCATTGGAACGAAGTATGCAATTCTCCACGCCGTCAAATAGCAGATTGGCACAAACTGCGCGAATAAGCCAAATTATAATTAATATAATCATATAATGTAGAAAATTGTAAAACAATTATATGTGTTTGCTTATAGCGAACCTTTTATGTTGATCCTCACCCCCCAGTTTTCACTTTTGAAAATTCTTTTCAACATTTAGGCTTTACCTTGAAACTTGAATGTATTCTATAAAATTTTTCATCTATTAGAATACTAATGAAAATATATGTCATAATAAAAAAAATAATAACTTAAGATGACGAAACATGTTATAAGGCTTTAAATGTGAATGAATGTTACCTTTGAATTGTGATTGACTTTTTTGCATATTTGTTTCATTCAGAAAGTCATTATATATAATATTATTACCATGTGTATGGAAATAGTATCGAGAGTAATTATCTTATTTTAGAATAACATTACAGTACTTAATATATGATTAGTATTTTTTCTTTCGTATAAAGCACAAACAGTGATATTTTTCCATAATTATTACTTCGGGTCAAATATGTATGTATGTATATATGAAAAAATTTGATTGTCAATTGAGATTATAGGTTCAAATATAAAATGTGGATAACGGCATATTCTTTTAGAAAGAATTCTCGATAGTAAATATCTTGTCCAGAATTAGAACAAGTGTAAATGATAATTGTACAATTTATGATCATTTAATGATTTTTTTCAGAGTTTACTTGTTTTGATATGACCCCGATAAAAGAAAATAGTTAATTTATATAATGAAATGGCTAACGTGTATCAGTATAATAATTTTCTTAGCTAAATTTTTCAAAAGCTCAGAACTAAATTGTTGAATTATGGCTAAGAAATTAATATATGTATTAAATTTGCTATAGTTTATTATTTGTATATATTATTATATCTTTATTTGTCGATACAGACAAAAATAGATAGCCTTTAATAAAATTGAGTATTAAACTTAAATTAGAATAATGTCAAAAATCCATACTTTGAAAAACATTCCAATAATTAGATAAATTTCGACTGTATGATATCTGGTATGTTTGAAAATTAGTGTACATTATTAGATTTTAAATATTTGCTTAAAGCTTTTAATTTTTAGTGGAATTTTGTCTGAAATTATATTTATATAAATGTGACATTATTTTGCTAATCAATACATTAAAATAAAATTCCGATTTTGCTCATAAACCAAGCATTGTCATAAATAATTTATGTTGTGCGTCAAGGTTAGAAAAACACGCTGAAAATAGAATCTGAATTTGAATATGTTCACGGCAGCGAATCATTCATTGCAATCCAGTTTTAAATTTTATGATTGACTAATGATCTTATTCGAATTTTATCGATTAGAGTACATGACAAAATATGACTGTTTTAAGAGATCACAATGTATAAGTATTTCATGTAAGTCCGTATAATAGCTTATATAATATAAACACCGAGCAAAGTGGAACCCTTTTCATCTACTCACATATAATATATTATAGTGAATGTATTTATTACTTAATAAATAAATAAAAAAAAAAAACAAATAATACTTAAACGACTGAACAACATATTTGATTTCAGCTGAAAATTTAAATTTAATGTATGTATTTTTTTTTGCAAATTCTCAATATAAATTTGCTTCTTATATAAAAAAATTATTTTTGATCGAATTTTTATAAAATTACACGCTGAAATAAATTAACAAATACGTATGTATACATTTTATTTATTTATTGCTTATTTATAAGAAAAATCCAATATTGTCTGCATACACCAGCATATTTTTGATAATTAATTGCACTATATGTGTAAAGTCATTTTTTAATTTTACTGATATATCGATATTAAAATATAATGTGTGTAATTCTTCAGAATACTCGTATTGAATTTGAAGCAATTTCATTGTATCTTGCATATGTTTCTCTATGTTATGCTTTAATGTTAAGTTCATTTGTAAACATGTATCAATAGATATAAAAGTAAAAGTAGTGATTTTTTTCCATATATATGTTAAAAATATACTCTGATAATTTTTATGACACTTTTATTGTGATTTTTTAAGTTATTTTATAAACGTACCTTTGTAATCTATTCAAGTTTTCAATAAACAGTAATGGATTTTATTTACAACTGTTTTTTATTTTACTATAATAAAAAAAATGAAAAATAGGTTCGAATAAAAAAAATTATGTGTATGTTTCGTAACTTTTGCGTAATTGCGTTTTGATTCTAAATAAAACGTTTTTAAATATTTTGTGTCATTTTAAACGATTTCATATAATATTTTATTACAAATTTCACATTTAGTATGCCTAAATCACATAAATATAGAAGCATAATAATTTACTTATTCCTGATATTGATTAATTGCTTTGAAATTATTATTTCAAAAACAATTTTAAGATTTTTTTTTAATTTTCTCAAAATGATAGATACACATATAGGAAATCCCTCAATTTTCATATAAAATTAATTGGATCAATTTAGGTACCTTTTTCAACTAAAACTATTTCGACTTGACTTTGCAAATTACAATTTATTTTAGGTTCTTTGGTAATTTCATCGACGAATATGTACAATTTTGAAATATCTAAAATTAAAATCACACTTATTTATAGAGAAACTAATACATAATAAAATGAATATAAAATCATGTTACCATTTTCGTTAATGGCGAGCGGATCAAAGTCATGAATTTCTTTTTTATATCGGACAAACATATTTTGCAGATCTTCCATTTCGCCGTTGAAGAATAATTGAACCCGGTTTGATTCTGTTAAATTTTCAGAGATTTCTTCTGACTTTTTACTGCTAATTTCATATTTTTCTTTGACTTCGACTTGTTTTGGAATCCCAACCAAATCAACTGCTGATTTTTCGACTTGCCCATCAATAGATTTAGACTTTTTATTCAAAGCTGCATCGTTAACTTCCAAAGGAGGTTTCTAAAATAAATTATTATGAAAAACTGTTTAGATTTGAATGCTTGCAATTATTATTATGAATTACTTTCACAAATGATTCATCTTTGCAACAAATTTCTTCACATGAAGGAATACAGGTTAAATTTAAAAGTTTTGTTGTTTTTTGCGGATCAATCGGTTTTTTATCGTAGTCCCAAAATAGTCTCAAAACATTAATATCATCCTCTTTTTTATTATGATTACTATTTGCATTTGACTTAGTAAAGCCTAGAAAAGTAAAAATAAAATAATCAAAAAAATTACAAATATTCAAAATGATAATTTGTCCCACCGAACAATGACGAATTTTTCTTTTTTTGCTTTTTGTTTAATTTTTCCACATTTTTTTCGGCGTCGAAATCATTTGCAAGTATCAAATCAGTAGCTGGTTTTACATTTAATAGGATTTCGTTGTTTTCAAGCACAGTTACTCTTAATTTTGTTCGTATTGATATTGTCTCATCATCGTTGATGAAAACTGAATCATTCAGAGGAATCGTGGCAGGTTCATGTGATTTTTTTTGGGTTTCCATTGAAGATAAGATGGAAAAAGTGTAATATATATAGAAGTATTCTTTAAATTGACAATATTTTGAATTTAAAAACATATAAGATTTATATGGACTTCTTGACGTTATTTATGTAAACGAATATTCTTTTATTCATTATAATCCAATTTGAAAATGTGGCAAATCTTAATAAAAAACTAAACAAATTTACGTTTAGTATTTCTAATTTGTGTTAATAGTGTTTCTACCTTTTGTCTAATTGTAAGTAACAGAGATTCGTAAACGTTGATTCGTATACGTTTTTACGCTGTATTTATAATAGAAAACAATCATCGTAGCTAGCGGAAAATTGGGTGACCGGACGTTTGCGCAAACGACACTAGCACATATGACTTTGTCAAATACCGACAGGAACACACATGACACGTTCTAGAACAATTGGAGGACTATATGATGGTCAAATGATCCAATTAATGCCACATATTTTATTTTATTATTTTTATTCAAAGAATCTTTTTTCGAACAACAAAAAGTTTGGCACCGCTGATATGGGCTACATAAAGAGACGGGTGTATATGTAAACGATTTTATCAAAATGATAATAGTTTTTTATAATTTCGATTGCATACTTAGTTATTGTATTTCAAGAAATTTTATACTGCTTTCGACAATATAGATTTTATGATGTGATAAAAAATACCTGCTGCGCTGATCTGTTATATATTTCCAGTGTTTTTTGTTTTTGATAAAATTCTTTTTCTTTGAATCAAATTAACGTTATATCGATAGTGAATTATAAAACCATAAAGTATTATATACCACATTTTTAATAATATGCGAATATTATGACACGAAAACACGTAATTATGATTTCATAATTTTCATGTAATTTGGCTAAAGAATTTTGCTCGTAATTTGTACTTGTGTGCGTAATGGTTATGTTTTTTTTTAGTTTATACAAATCATGCCTTATAAATTTGCACATGCTAACAATTTGAACGGCAAAAGTTGGCATTGTACAACATAAAAAAACCTTATACGTCGTGAAGATACTGTTAAAAACTAATTTACATAATGTTAAAATTATATAGAAAATTAATGAAAAATATACCTATACCAATTTACGCACAGACTATTCTAGATTACGTTTGATATCGACGATAAAAATAGTTATCTTTAGCATTAAATTGCTAAAAGATGATAATGTATATTCAATTATCATAGTGATTTTTTTATGAAATCGATTGTATTTTCCTATAAAAATTTTCCTTATATCATTATTTTATCAATCTCATACGATGACATGATGATTTTTTCCATATAATTATAGCTTTGAATGTACACTACTGGTAAAATATATTTTCCGGCTTTTTTCCAATATCATATATTTATTAATGGATTTATCAATCAAAACATCTTTTAAATAATGAAAAATATCACTTTAAATATATTTTGATAAATAAACACGATCAGAATTTCGAATTTTTCTAATAGGAATAGAACTATGGAAAAAAATCTATATTTCGTTTTTGTTTTCGGTTAATCGAATTTTATTTAATATACAGTTAACCCCCCTATAATGCTCCCCCATCTATATTGTTCAAATGCATTAAAATTCAAATATTTAAAATAAATTTCAAATGCATTTGAAACAAACAGTTAACACGTAAAAATGTCATAAAAAAAATTAAAATTGAAAAACTTTAACTCCCTATAACATGGAATCTATCTTGACGTTATAGGGGGGTTTATTGCATTCAAAATCTATTATATTCTAATAATGTACGTTTTAAATAAAACGCGAATATAGTTTAATTGAGGCCAATATGGTAATATGGCGACATCTACACATACAAGAAACAACCTCGATCTGAATACCAGATTGAATAAGATATGTTCAGCTTCACCATCAAATAATTGGGTGCAGGGTGACGCTGAGGCCAGGCGCACACATGCGATTTAGTAAGGTGACCATTTGTACTGATTTTATCAGTACGGTACTGATTTTTTGGGCTTTGTCCTGGTTTGTTGTAAAATAAAATCAGTACAAATTTACTCATATATAAGTGAATGTGGTAGTGCAGCGAGAGTATTTAGCGCCTGGGGTAAAACACAATTTTTGTGTCTACCCCCCCCCATGAATTTTTTTAAAATGTGTACTGATTTTTATTTTGGAAAAAATGGTCACCTTAATATATAGGAAGAATCTTATATTGTACAATTTAGTTGCTTAGTAATTGTTTGATTGATAAAGTAAAAGTACATTAAATCCTCTTATAGATGAAGTATACGTTCAAATGTAAAAAAATTTGAAATCAATCTGCAATGTATTTTGTATTTTTTTAGTGTAATTTTTAAATTCTCTTTGGCGTTTTAGGAATAGGAAGAATTTTGTATTATATAATTCAGTTGCTTAGTAATTGTTTGATTAATAAAGTAAAAGTACACTCAATCCTCTTATAGGCGGAGTATACGTTCTAGTGTAAAAAAACGTATTGTAAAAATATAAAAATTGGAGATAGGTTTCATCAGTGTATTTGAATGGAACTTCTAACCAAATATACTTTATAAAAAAATCTTTAATATGTTATTGTATATGTATGTAATAATAATGGATAATCCATAATAATGGATTCGTGTAATATTCGATCATAATAAAAATTATGTATGCATTTTCAAAGGGTGAAGATTCACAATGAGCGTGAAAATACAATAATAAGTGATCGTAAACACATTTTTATTTACGCTTATGTGTTCACCATTCAAACCTTACTCAAACCAACCAACCTTAAAAAATTATTTATTTTCCAACCATATTCAAGTTTATTGTTCCAGTTATAAAAATCTATGGAATTTTTAAATATTCATAAGTCATATAAATTTTAAAAACTTTGTATTGTACCACTTTTTATTGCACAAAAATGAAAATCGATCTTTTTCAAAATAATACAAATCCTTCGAAAATTAGTAAATTTAAATAGAAAAATAAAAACATCGATCATTATAACAGATCAATAGTCAAGTTTATGCACAAAAAAATCCCAATCGACACAAAATATCAGCCCATTTGAATAAATATGGCGTGAATAATCCGAGCTGCATTTGAATTGCAAAGGCGATGCATTCGGTTCAAATTGGGACCAAGGCTCGACCTCATCTTCGAAAATCCCCCCGACACATCGACGGTCCACTGTACCGGCGTAGGTCAACGATGATTTTGATCCTCGTACGTGGCAAAAGTGGCGCAACTTCAACGTTTCGTACGTGCTCGATCCGAATTCGCGGGTTTTGCCTTTTTCGGCCAATTTTGAATTTGCATCGGGTGACTGCGCAATTGCCGATGGGACGAGATCAAAATTTTCTGTCAACGAAGAATTGTTGCGATTGCTCAAACCTATTTGCGAAGGTAATCGGCGATTAGTTCGATTACCGTGTTGCGCTCCTAATTCAAATTTGGGTGCCATTTTCGGTCGCGATTACAGGGTTTTAAATATATGGTTGGTCTGATGTGAAACGGTCGTTAAGATCAATTGCGTAACGGTGATGATCGTCCGAGCGTTCGAGATTGATGGAAAATAAGTTTAATTCAATTTACTGTGTCGATAATCTTCAATGATTGTAATTGATAGTTGAGGTCAATTATATTTGGCTTTTATGGATTTTTTTTTAGAAAAAATGTTTTATTTTCAATTGTACAATGAAATATACATTTTTTTATTGAGATAATAAATTTTGTTCAATAGGTTAACAATGACATTTATAATTAAAATTATTTACATCATTATTATAAGATTTACATAATATATCACTTTTAGTAAAGAGAGAAGGGACGACTCATACAAAAATAAATATAGAAAATTATAATATAGTCGTATAATAAAGGTTACATTTATTTATGAACATCGATATATATATATAAACTAATAATACTTTTTTCGTTGTGCAAACCTAAACGAACGATTATAATAACATTATTTATCTGTATTGAATACAGATAAAGTTTCAATCATCTGAGTCGATTTAAAATCAAAATTTGTCTTTTCAATTAAAAAAAAAAAATTAAGAAGTCAACGGTTTGCCTTATAAATCTTCAAGATACATAAAACTGGTCGAATATATATTCTTGAACAAGTAAATGCACTTTACAAAAAATTATCTACACGTTTGACAATAGAAAACATATAATGCATTACGTATTAATGTATTCGTAGAAATAAGAGTGTACATTAGTCATGGTCACCCTAATATAATATGTGTAGGTTATCGTAGACGATTATTGAAAAATATCATATTTACATATCTTCATATAAAAAAATCAGTCTTTATTCCTATGTGCATGGCACTGATCACTTAAAATATCAATTTGTTTTGTCAATTTCACACTTAACACATTTATTTATAAACACTTTTCACTTCTATTCCGTACGCTTTTTGAAAGGTCGATTCATAAAAGGAAAGGTCTTTTGAAATCTCATATTGGATTAGTATTTCATAAATGTAAAATATGACTGTATAAATATAATTCAACTATTAATTATTATATAATAAAATTTATACAAACATTACAACATATTCGTATTAATTTTAAAGATTAAAAACCCCTGTATGAAATCAATAAACTTTAGAAATATACAATAGAATTTCATATTAAAATAAAAAAAATGATAATATTGTCATGAAATTGTTACCATTATAATGAATCTTATTTACATTTCAAGTGATTTCTTACAGATAAACACAAATTTTAATACATTTTTATACTTGTTAAGAAGGATTTAATCATTCAAATTTATAACTATTTATTGTTTAGTTATTATTATTCAACACCCTGATATTTTAGAAAAAAATATTTTCGTCATTTTCATTTTAAAAACGTCAATGATTTGTTTCTATCACTTTATTTTCATTGGCTCCATCCTTCGATGTTGAGAAATCGGTTACCATTTCACACATAGCAGTTGGTGATTCTAAAATATACAAAAATAATAACCATGTCAATATTATGATATATTTATAATTAATGTGATTAAATAGAATTATTTGATACCTTTAGTTTTATTCAACCTATTTAACGGTTTGAACTCTGAGCCTGGTTGATCAAGTCTGATGTGCAGTGAACGCATAGTTTCTTCTGGAGACGTTTTATCATATTTAGTTGGTAATGTATTTGGCATTGAAGTAGGTGATATTACTATAAAAAGTGGTTATCATCAGTAAAAACATTATAAAATAAATTGATATTTATTTTTTAATTACCATGACTTCTATGAGTTGACATAGTTGGAACGGTAGTGTAAGTAGTTCCATCAAATGAATGATTATTAATTCTATGGTTAAATCCGTGATAAGCATTAGCAGATTGGGTAAAATTTTTTGGTATAACTGTAGCTTTCTGACTGGGAGTCATTATTAAATAATCTTTATCTCTTGAACTAACTGGAGGAAGAGGAGTTCCTAATAAAAATTGATATTAATAATAACAAAATTCAAAGTTTAATTTAATCATGATATTACAATAATATACCTGTCCGTGAACCTAGCGTGGATGATCCAACAACATAATTCACTAAATGACCCTGATTTGTGCCTGGGTACCAGCTCACACTCATATTAGACATCGGAGTGCTAGTTTGAGGAACACCGACGATGCTCGATGGTTGACTGCTTGTCGAAGTATAATTTGACGGATTATTATAAACGGCTTGGACAGGAGAATGGCAGTTTATATATAATTCTGGGCATCCCATTGTTGCATCTTCAGGTAGCTAAAATAACAATTTAAATATTAGTAAAATAAATAAATGATTAGTTATATAATGATTTGTTTGGATGAAGCTGACCATTTGATTTTGAAGTCCTGGAGAGTTTCTGTATTTAAGCATATCTTCATAAACTCTATCATAGACATTACGAGTTGTGATTTCTGGGTTATCGGGGTCGTCTATCTTCTGTTGTAAATAAACAGGTCGACCATTTTGCAAACGGAATGGAGCACTTTGGCCAGAGTATTGCATAGGCTGTACTCCGTATCTTAAAGGATCTATTTGAACATATTGTCCATTGAACATTTCATTATTGGTCTCTGGCGGAATATACACTCTTGGAATTTGAGCCGGTTTCTTCTCGATATCATCATTGGTTAAAGATGTATTAGCTGCCTTGTATTTTGCTAATTTGCTTGATGTTTTATCAGCAATTTTTCCATCTAATAATATGTCTGGACTTTTATCTAGAAATATGATTTAAAATTAATAAAACTATAACATAATGATGATTTCAATATCAATTCAATTCAATTCGACTCAATTCATACCTAAGCTATCTACACTTTCGGTGTCTGTAGCATTGAGAGGCATACTTGAACCATCTTGATGCTCTCCGTATGGTTTTGTAGTATTTTGGCCTGAAATTTAATTATAAAAAATATAATATCAAAATATAATTAAATCTAAAAATATTCAATGAAAATTTTGCATACCATTTTGTGGAATTCTTCTATGATTTCTACAACGAGCCAAAAATACTAATGCGATTGCTAAAAGTACTAAAAGAGCTGTAAATCCCAAAAGTGCTCCTAGCAATGGAGTTAATTGGAGAGCCATCGTCACACTTCCTATAAAATAAAATGAAGTATTTTTAAATCAAATTATACAAATATAGCTTAAAAAATTGTAAAATGCTTTACCTGTTCTTTTCTCAGGTTCTTTTAAAGTATGTGTTTGTAAAGTAAAAACATCACTAATCCCTTTCTTGTTGTAAGCATAAATATCGATATTGAAATAAGCTGCACTTGGTAAGTTTGTGAAATCGAACTGTGGTGTATCGAACGTAGAATTTTTCATTAAGAAATTGTTCTGGGTATTGTATACCTAAATTGAAACAGCTTTTTAGTATGATTTTTATATTTTTACGAAAAAATTTCATTTTTATAAACTCAAATTAGTACTTGAACTATGAATTTTTGTGGCAGACCCCCGTCAAATCCTTCAATACAATTAATTTGAAGGATATCTGTAGTTTGATTGTTTACTGTGCAATTTGTTAGAGGATCTGGTTTTCCTGTAATAAAAATTAATGTTAATTTAGTTATTTTTGTTCAGTAACTAATAATATTGATATTTTATCATAACATTTACCTGCTGGAACAATATGAAAAACACAAGGAACATATTGTGTTCCTACGCTATTTGTTCCTATGCACATTAAAGTTCCATAATCTGAAGAATTTCTAGGTGTGTAACTGGCAACACTTGTTGCATGTGAAAAAGCTGGAATAAATATTATATAATACTATCAAGTAAATATTTAACCCAAGACCTGTTATTTGAGAAAATATAAAATTATTTTGCTTTACCTTCATTTCTTGTCATAACATTGTTTCCTGTGTTATATGCAATAACTTTGCTTGAAGGAAGCACCGTCGACAATAATTCAGAATTGTTAAACTTCCATGTGAAACGAACATTATCCTATAATTATAGAGCATAGTGAAATAACTGTGATTTTTTATTCATTTATATTTAAACAATAAAATCAGCATTAAAATGAACTTTAATTACCTGTGGATTAGCTAAGAGTTCACAAGAAATTTTTGCCTCCTCATTTCTCGCTATATTGTAAACCACCTGCTGGCCTTTCCGGCAATATGGTCTGACTGTTGAAAGATAAATTTACATAATTAGAATAAAATAAATAAAAATCATTCACTAATTGATAAAAACTTTCAATCACAACACATTTGTGTAGATAAAATATAATGCTAATTAAGTTGCTTGTTCACTTTTATGAGGCATAAATTTGATATCAAATTATTCTTTAAACGAAGCGATAAAAACTCACATTTAACATCTAGAAGAAGTTTATTGCTCCTTCCTTCACCTTCTTCATTAGTTGCTATACAAGTATAAATGCCGCTACGTGACTTTTTCAAACTTTGTAACACTAGACTTTGATTAGAAATAATCACACCTTCTTGAGTGTTACTTTGAAGTAATTCTCCCTGAAGATGAATTGTTTGAATTGATGTATGATTCAGAATGAAAATGCAGTTGAGTTATAAAAAAGTTGGAACATACCTCATGATACCATTGAATTTTATAAACCCATGGATTCGCTTTAATGTTGCATTCAAAATAAACATCTGTACCTTCTATGATTCCAGCAGCATTTAAGCTTGATCCAAGGTACAAGTTTACAATTGGAATATCTGAAAATTAAAAATTATAATTTTTTTTTAAGGAAGTTAAACAAAATATCAAATATTTATTTTTATTATACATACGATGAATTTCTAATTTCCATCCATCTTCTATACCAGGTTCTTGTATGCTCGTTTGAATTGCTTTACATGAAAGATATTTTCCTGCGTCTTCTAGTTGCGGAGTGAAGCTTAATATGCTTGTTGTGAGATTTCCATCAATTGAAGTCTATTTGTTTTGAAATAATTTTTTATTATAATATTATGATAGCATAATTATTTTAACGATTTCGAAAAAACTTACAGATTCTCTAGTTGATTTCAAACGAGTAGTGCCTTTCCACCAAGAAATCGATGGTTTCGGTCTCGCTCCGAACGTCAAACACTTAACTTCTGTAGACTTGTTAGCAGAAAACGATCTTTTAGGTCCTTGAACACGGATTGACAGCGGTTTCACTGCAAAAAACAAAAACAAAACTCCGCATGAGAAAGTACAAGCCGTACAACGTTCTGAAAACATTCATTTCCACGTGGAGGCACACAACCAAAAGCTGCATTTGTTTGATTGAAACTGCAGAATTCCAAATGCGAAACTACTCGTCCACATTTGCCCACATAAAGGACATCTGTTTTTTGCCCAAAGCCACACACAATAATGAGGCACGTGTTTTCACCGTCGAGCCCCCGACGCATACGGTGTGCAAAAACTCATTCAACACAGTCGACAATGAGAAACATCACGGTGCACGCAACGCACCATCAGAATAAAAGCCTTTTATGCCCTTCATCCCCCCCATGGATGTATATATGGTGTGAAGGAGTGACTGGAGAGCAACGGTGGCAGAGTGCTACAACCCTCAAGATACAACATTCAATTATTGTTATGAGAGTTATCCGGCATTATCCGCGGAGGCTTCTCCGGCACAGCCTAAGCCATAATCCGGCATTAAGAAGGCGTTCACCCTCCGGGCCTAACCTCGGAGGCTGTACCGTCTTCGGCCAAAAGCTCGTCGTGTCGGGGATAAAGCTCGAGTCGCTGCCAAGGGTTTTAACGGTTAATTGCCGGGCCGTGCTGTAATCTGGGCATCTTTTCGGCGCAGTTTTAAATCAAATCGTGTCTCGTTATCTGGAGGGGTCCACGGACAAATTAAAATGTGAATGGTGTCTTTTTAGTGCGGCTCTATTTCGACGGGGCAAAAGTTCGCGGAAACGAAACGTTTTGATGTCGAATTCATTATAGTTTTACTTTGACGAGTGTTCGACCTAGAATACGGTAGAATTTTGATTATCTGGACTAAGCAGGGACTGAGATGATCCTGATAGCGAGAAATTCGGACAATCGAAATTTTGAATCACTATGGTAGTGTATTCGTCGGTTCTCAAGATAATAATTAATGAAGTCATAATTTTTAACGCCATCTGTGAGAAGTTTTTAAGCTCCAATTTTCTTTAGATAAAATTCCTGTCAGTTTTTATTTTGATCGCCCTCATAGTCAAGTCTGTTATGAGTCAGTATAATTTTGTTACGTATTTGTAAATTTTCGGACGCGTTTTATATAAAAAAAACCTAAAATCTATTAAGTTATTTTTATCGTCAATGTAATGTACACAAAGTGCACATTTCATTGAAAGTAGTTGTTTCAAAACTATGACCCGTCTTTGCTCCCGGTAATGGATCATTTTATTACAAACCAGCTGGGACTTTGGGACAGTCTTTAAAACCGGGACGCCTGGGATGTCTAGTTATAAAAGAACTTTATGCTGTATTTAAAAACACAGATATTATACTTTATACGCGCAATTTCTTTCATTTAATTTCAATATTTAATATTGAGTGAACACATAACATTGACCTTCAAACACAATTCTCAATTTTTATGGTTGTAATTATTTACCGACATCTTTCTCCATCAAAGCTCAGAATCCGTCGTTAAATACAACATGCAGGTCGCCGAACAATCCACCGATTACAGAGGGGTGCACCAGCACAAAGTGCCATTTTTTTTCCAAAAGTCCCCTTCATTGCAGCGGAACCATTAAAAGCAAACGGCAATAGGGTCAAGTCCTTTGTCTTAATTAATTCATTCAGACGAGTGTCGGTCGGAGCTGTTGGACGAATGCGGGATCGCATTAAAAACTACCGCCCTTACGTCACTGTGGCTCTCAAACCGCGTTTGAAATGTGTTTTGACAGAATTTTAATTTAATAGAGCTCACAGAACGAATATTTCGAAGTGGCGATGAATATTTATTTAAATGAAATTGTTTCTATCTGGTTTTAAATGGAAACGTAGCGAAAGAATACGAGAGGATTGTAAACTTTATAATAGAGTATAAAATTTTGGTGAATGTTTTCAAGCTTTTGTTATGATATGATTTTTTTTAATATTCAGTGGTATTTTATTATTTTTTGTGATTCAAATTGATCCATAATAATTATCATCATATGCAGTAAATTTGTATTGATCATTATGAGGCAAAGTGTATTTGATTATTGAAAGTTCAAAATTTACTATAGTTTTTAGACTTCAAATTGGACGTTTTGAACTTCAAATTCAAGTTTTACGCTTCAAATTCATTTATAGGAAAGTATTTATTATTAAAACCGTTGTCATATTAAACAATGAAAACAATTACTACGTATAAATTATTTTTGATTGTATATCTTTCAAAAAGGATAAACCGAATCTAATCGATATTAAATAATCTTGAAATATTTATATATAGTTGAATCTTTATTTTAACTATATCACGTTTTGTTTAGCTTTATTCCATTTGTTAAACATACATCAAAATTTACATAATTTTTTTACAAAGTTCACAATTATTTTCATCAATCAACATCGCATGACAAAATGTCAAAAAATAAATCAGGCGAACGATATTTTTGCGAAATTTGAACGGAAAACATTAATCGGACATGTGTCCAGTTCTTAAGGTGTTAACGCCTCCGAATCGATTCGAAACATTTCGAAATCGCAGGAAACTCCACCGCCGTAAATATCAATAGGGACGAGCGAATTTACACTTCGTCGCAGTTTATTATCGAAAACGGGCCGCGGTCGTAATCCGAAACCGCATTCGAATATTTATCATTCGCGCCAATTCGAATATAAATTAATTTCGACCATAAAGCCGGCTTTGTGAGCGCGATTTTGGACCGCGCCGCTCGCATTATTATCGCAATAAAAAATGAAATATCATTTTTTTCGGTAGGATTCCGCGCGGATCGTTTTCGGCACGACTTTTTGTTTTTTTTCGAAGATCAACAGATGTAATAACAATAATCGATCGTTCTAATAATATATTCGCAAAGATTGAAGGTCTGTGTTGGGTTCGCTTGTGCGCGAAATCGGAATAATGCCATACAACATTTACACTTGGCAATTCGCTCCAATTACAATCAACTTCAATTGGCGACATCTTGTCGTCGGATTGCGTCACAAACAACACTTGCAACAATCGAAAGTAACTAGAGGCCGAATTGTGGTTGGCATTGTTGGAAAAAAACGGAATTTTACAATGATAAAATGGCTGTGATGAAAAATCAATACTGTGCAAGCCGTTTATAATGAAAAAGCTTATTGAAGTGCTCATTGAAATTATTGATAGATTATAACACAATACAATCTATTAATCCGATTAAAATTGTAGTGTTCTCATTGAATACGAATGTGGAATAATTAACAGTTTAGTTCAAGCGACATATGCAAAAATAACTAGACTCCGGATTGTGGATGATATTGTTGAAATAAAAAAACGTAATTTTGCTATGTCAAAATGATTGTAATGGTTGAAAAAGCTTATTGAATTTATAATTTGCTCATTGAAATTATTGATATATTATAACACAATATAATCTATTAATCCGATTAAAACTGTAGTGCTCTCGTTGAATTATATAAGTGGAATAATCAAAAGTTTAGTTCAAGTGTTCTCAGTTTATGCCTCGTGAAAAGCCGTAAAAACTCGAACTAACTGAAATTTCATTACGCCTTATTAAACATTAGGAAACTTTCACTTAAACTAATATAAAGAGGAATTGGATATGTTTTTATTTGAAATATAAACTATACATTATTAATATATTTTATCATCTACTCGCGCAACCTACATATATAATAACAATTGCAAAAAACAAAACCTTTCCTAATCATCAGACATTTCGAATATTAATTTAATATCAAAAATATTCCATATCAAACATTAGATTACATCAATCTATCGATCATTTTTTTATTCTAACTCATCATAGAAGACTATATTATACATTATTTTACTGATCATAAAAATAAAATGAACCAATAGGTCTATCCAAATGTATATTTTTCCAAATAATTACCATTTAAAATTGAAACAAAATAGATTAGCGCTCTCGAAAAAAAAAACAATACATTCGCAGATTCAGCGCAAACATTACGCGCCTTTTATGCCCTTCGTATTTTCCCGCCCTTCACGTAGGCTCGGCAATAAACTCAGTTCATACTTATAGCAGTAAAAACACGCCGTCGTAATAACTTTTTTTATTATACAAGCGAGTACACACAAATGGTCTAGGTGACGAAATCTCGCGGGCGCCATTCTGTAACGACGCCAATCTCGTAATTGGAAACTCGATGTCTTCATATAATAAACGTGAATTATAATATTCGGCGGCGCTGTGTAAGGGATGAAATATAATGTGCGGTCGACGAAGGGTTAACAAGGCTCGAGTCTCTAGTAACGTTGATCTTTATGCGAAATCGTTGGGGTTAGTTTTAGTTGTATGGATGAGGTCGTTGTCGGTGTAGTTTCTATATATTTTTTTTTATATTGAATATTGTATGATTATGTTTCGTGTTATTTCGTTTGTGTTGTCGTAATTTATATAAAGTAATTAAAAAAATTTCAGCTGTAAAATTTGCATTATAAACGGCCGTAAAAGAAGACGTAATAATTTGCATAGTAAAATGTGTCCTCGATTATGAAAGTGGCATAAGTTCAAGTCGCGGGAATACTTTAATTGCGTATTGTTAAAGTTAATTAGACATTGTTACGTTTTAAAATCCAGACGTAATTTGGCCAAAGCACAGTTCGCTTCCGTTAAAATTTCGAATTCGTTTCGAAAATTCGACACCCCCGTCGTAATTTCGCGACCCTTGTTCGAAATCAGACAAATATATTATACAACAGCCGATTCGCCAAATGCGTCTGGCCAACAATGGCCCGCCAACCGACAGCCAGCAGAAACTTTTTCACCTTTTCTGGTCTCATTGTTCCATGACAATTGTTCCATGACGACGTCATTGTCGGGCTCTTGACGCGTGCCGCAAATTATGCTGCAATTGCAGCCGCAGGCTGATTCATACAATACATATATGAGATTTTTTTTAGGGTTGTCATATCGGTTTGTATAGTATGTGGGTGTTTGTTTCATGGTTGAGTTATACTGTTTAAGTGATCAGTATGTGTTTGATGAGAAATTTCATGCGAATTTTTCGCGTAGGCGTTTGATCGTTGAGTCAATTTCATGAAATGATAGTTTATCAAATTGATTGTGATAGTCGTGCTAAGTGGTTAGATATGGCAGGTTGATTGAGGATAGCGTCACCAATCATTTACAATATGAGCAATGATGATTTTTTAATGTACATATGACCCGAAATATAAAAAAAATATCGATGATTTCAATATGGTCTATTAGGTCATGTATAAGTTTCAACGTATTTTTTTGATGGTTAAATGTTTTTAACTAATGAATAATATCTGTATTCAAATTATTCTATCATGTGGATTGTTCATTGAACAATAAAAGACCCGTGGAATTTTTAAAAATATTTAATAATGAAATGTATTGATGTCATTTTTAGAGTACAAATTTTGTAAAAATAATACGCGACAACGGAAATACTTGTAATTTGTACAGTAGAGGTGGAACTAAAATTAATATCATTGAATTGTGGTTTTCAAAATTCAGATCCGGAAATTTTTCATCAACTGATAAACATGATGGCATGCCACTGGCCATAATTAATGCTGATCCACTTCAAAATATAATAGAAATCGTGTTGAAGAGTCAACTGATAAAAAAAATCACGATGAAACTATTGCATTGACCTAATATTTTGCAAGCTAGCTTAGAATCTGAAAGATCTTTTATTGAATACTACTAATAGTAGATAAAACATGGAACATTTCATTGAAATTTGAACCATTTTATAACAAGAACCTACAATACGATTTAAACCATAAACAATTGAAATCAAATCCATATGATTGCACAATACGAACGAGAATACGGACTATCGGAAACCGCAAGCTTTGATTCCTTACCCATCACATACAAACACACACACCATTTTATATGCAAATATGCACTTTCGAATGCAAGTCCAAGTTTCCTAGAAATCCTCTTCGTCACGAAATCTATGCCTCAGCACGCAAAGCGGATACGGAGCCCGGGAAACTTTTCGTATTTGAACAATTCGAAAATCTCCCGCTCCAGAATTGCACATATAATATATACAGATCGCTCTGTCGATAATTGGCAAAGTTCAAAACGTGGCCGTTAGTTATTTCAATTTCGTTTTCAATTTCCTCAAATTACGGGACGGACGTTTGTTCGCACTATCTGCGGTCCACTATATTATATCCTTGCGGGATCGATTCGTTCGGACTTTGGGTATCATTCGGGAGGTATATGCGTCTGTTACTTGTAATAATAATATAAAAGGGAATTTCGAATTTGGTCTGTACAATAGCGAGATCGTTTTCGGGGTGGAAATGTATATAGTGAGTTCGGTCGGACCGAATTGGACTCGATCTGTGTATTGAATTTTTCGGAAAATGGAATTTTATTAATTGGAAAAAATAAAGGTCTTCCCGACGTTGTTTAAATTGAATTTTTCGGAACGTTTCTCAGTTCGGCGATGTCGCTAGAGTTAACGAGCGCAAATTAACGTTCATAAAGTAACAATTCCCGGCGTAAGGTTCGTTTCTTTGTGTTCGCCGAACTAGTGATGTACAAAAGTATGATTCTATATTGAATAAAATAAATAAATTTTCATTAAATTTATTTAATGGGAAATTTAAGGAAAATTATGATGGTGGATTGTATATAATTTATTATTTTACTGATAAAAAAATAGTAAAAATACCTTGTGATGTGACTGCTAAATGGAGCACTCTTATTTACCGATTAGAAAGGAAATTCACACAATGATGATCCAATAATAGAACAATTTATATACAAAGAAGAATAACTGTACTGGATATATTATAATGAAAAAAAATTGTCTTTTAGATAGCATAAAATGGTAATTTATCATGTAACTGTCAAAGAAAGAATTTCATTGGTCAATTCGAAAGTCAACTTCCATAATTACGTCATTAATAATAAAACACCTTCTTTTATTAAAATTTGACAAACAATTTTCCTTTTACGATCTTTTTATATATAAATTCATCCTTTTACATTTTTTTTTAATTTGGCGACCCCAAAATACGTACTTTAACATAAAAAAAATTAACACAATACGGCACAAAGGCCTTCAGGTGCCATTAAAAAGAGCATCGAAGGCGTCTGATTGTCGACGCTAGACAGACGTTTCCTCCAAAGCCTTATTTTAAATTTGAACCAAATAGTAGGACTCGAAGAAGAGGGACATTCTTGCAATACGAGAGGAAGAAAATAGCCCCGACGGGGTTAACGCCAACTGCGTCTTCAAATTGACGTTAAAAGGTTGAAATTCATTATTCGAGGATTTCGCGGGGTGTTTTCGTTTTGCGGTTTTATACGGATGTCGTTTGGGAGTCATTTATATATATTTTTTTTATGGTGAATATTTTAAATTTGTTAGTTAAATTTATAATAATCATTATATTATAATAAGATTTTTCTGATATTTAGTTAACATATTCATTTAAATATGATGAGGAACTAAAAAAATATTTTTAAACTATATAATTTCATATTCATCTATCATATATAATACTTAAAATTGTTTTGTTTAAGTGATTGTCAAAAAAATCATATAATATAGAGTGGCCACTGAAAGACTGAAGGATTCGGAAAAATCACTTGTTCATTTTCAATCGTTTTTATTTCCTTTTTTTACAAGCTATAGAAAAACCCTTAGAGATTAAATTGGCTGTGTATGATTTCCAATAATAAGTAAAACTCATAAGGTTTTTGTTGATTTTTATTCCAGGGATAGATAAATTATTGAAATTCATACAATATTACCGCCGTTTTCTTAGAATTTTGATAATTGATCTTTCGCTGGAATAAAAAAACCTAATGAGTTTTGATCATAATTGTATAGCATATATGTAGATATTTCAATTATCAAAAGATGTTTTATAACCTGTAAAAAAATACAATTCAAAAGATTGAAAATCAACAAGTTATTACCTTCAAAATCTTCCAGTTTTTCAGTGGCCACTCTACAACTCATTATTGGTTCGATTATTTTCAACTATCTATTAGATTGTTCAAAAAGAAATCCACATTTTGATTTTTCTCAAAAACCAACTATTCAATATATAATATAATATACTGAAATCACTTTTATGTTCACATCTGAGTATTTTTCCTATATATAATTATTTTTTTCAATTTTTTAATTGAGTTTTTGGCCTCACATCGTCGTGGAATAATAGTCCAAAAAATTAACGCGGATCAATCTTCCGCTCCAAATGCTATACATCCACACGAACGTCTTACTTACAACATTCCGAAAATACCCACCGAAAACATCAAAATTCAAACTTTTCCAAAATATCAATAAAACACAGCCCGAACCGTGTTTATTAGAGCGTAAAACCAAGTGCGCTACACATCCAAAAATATTAAGACCTTCCACGCGCACACAAACACAAAGCATACAACAAACACGAGCCACTACCGAAATTAATTTATATACGCAAAACCTTCATTCGAGGCCCGTTTTATTGGGCGAAAAGGGTCCGCTCACCGCATTTTAGGGTTTTGCCTACAATAGTAATACAATGCGTTTGCGGTCGCTTAAAACAACCGTCAGTCAGGTCATGCGTGGCCGTTCTATTGAATTTAATCAATTAACAACAGACACACACACACTCGGATGCCATTGTCGGACCATGGATGTTGCCGTGGTACTATTTCCTCAGATGTAGATGGAGATGGATCGCTTTTGTGCGAAAGTCGAAATTAAATTGTCCGATGATTTATTCGGATTGTGTGCGCGGAAACGTTTGCGGTTTCGCTCCGGTTTCGCTCTAGTTTCGTTTTTATTTGATGGGCGAAATATGAATGGAAAATTTATTGGGTTTTGTATAGAAATTTTCGTTATAGGTGTATGTTCGATTGGGTATCGATGAAATGAATATAATTAGAATGGGTAGAGTAGTTTTATCATATTTAGTTGATAGTTCGAATTAACATAAGTAGATAAATATTTAGATGAAATTTTGAAACAGAATATATATTTGGTACTCGAAAATATATTGGCTCTCATTTGACATTGAAGCTAAGCAATGAATAAAGAATTATTACAATCATTGGCGATATTGCTCAGTTCTCGTATAATTAGGGTGACCGTATTTCCCAGAACTCAAAACGGGACGCTCATACGTCAACCCGTCAGGGGCCAACTCGTCAGGATCAACCCGTCAATGGTCAACCAGTCAGGGATCAACCTGTCAAAGGTCGACTCGTCGGGGATCAAACCGTCAAGGGTCAACCCGTCAGGAGTCAACCCTTCATGGGTCAACTCGTTAGGGGGTCAACCTGTTAGGGGGTCAACCTGTTAGGGGGTCAACCTTTTAGGGGTCAACCTGTTAGGGGTCAAACTGTTAGAGGTCAACCTGTTAGGGGTCAAACTGTTAGAGGTCAACTTGTTAGAGGTCAATTCGTCAAGGGTTAACTCGTTAGGGGTCAAACAAAGTAAAAAAAAACTTAATAAAAAATACTACTTTACAATTAATTGAACCGGCAAAACGGGACAAATCAAATAATTTTACGAAAACAACGGGACGAATACCTGACATGACAAAAACGGGACAGTCACGGCAAAAATGGGACGTATGATTAGCCTTCGTATAATGCAATACAATTTTGCGTCATATACGAACAATGTAGTAAGATGGTGCTTTGTTGTTTTTTAAGACTTTAGTTTTAATTATTTAAAATTTCAACTTCGTTTTCATCTAACGAAATATTATGTTTGACGATCAAAGATTAAAAAAACACCCGAATTCAATCTAGCCATTGACACTTCCACATCCATGAAAAAGAAGGAGTGTAGAAATAAAGAAAATGAAAAAGAAAAAGCCTGAATTTTGGTGAAATCTTAATAAAGTGTAATCTCATTACATATATTGTATGACACAAAACTTTTTTTGCGTCGTACGCGAACTAAGCAATACCACAAAAAACACGTAATACAGTTAATTGATGGATGAATTACAATATTTAGCATTCAGATTTTAGAATATTCTTATTCCTTTTACCGAAAAAATTTTCTACAGTACATAAAATAAAATCAATATCACACAAAAACTAATATAAAAATACTTCATTTGTATATAATATTATTACAATTTATCTATTGTACTGATTTGAATGTTTAAATCTCCAGTACGCATCAACACGAATTAGTGTATAGAAATTCGCTGCAGAATATTTCATTATTGACCACTAAGTAATTGTGCACATTACACGCGTTAACCCGTTAAATGCTGGGGGGTCGCCCACAACAATACGCGTAGTATATTTCAATTGACACACATTGAACCAATCAAAGCCGTCTATTATACCAGCGACTAAAAGACGTAGACGAATTCAAATTCAACACACGATAATGTTACTAGTATCTAGTACTTTGGGATCGTTGAAGATAATTTATAAATCATTGAATGAATTATATTATATATCATAAAATTTTAAGATTACAAAAGTGCTAAAACTGAAAATTTTGTTTAAAAAATTAAATTTTATATTTCGAAACGTCCGATTTCAGGAAATCATTCGATACTCACAGAACCTGGAAAGTTCGCGTGTCTTCTATCGCATTATATCATACGGCATAATAACAAAGTACTACTACTGTAACACAAAGACAGACGCACAATCTTCATAGAAATTTGTTTCGTAATCCGCATTTTGCGAGAGCATAACTCAATTTCAACGGTCCGCGTAATTTCGTTTCGTTTGTTTTTCATTCGCACCGCCCTTTGTGCGAAAGTATGAATTATCTATGAGAGTGTTATTGGTGGGGGTGGAAGAAAATAATATAAAATAAAATATATGAAAAAAGTGGGAAAATCGCGCGGCCAGGGGAGGTGGGGCGGCCGGAAAATTGCGTCGAGGAAAATCGCCTCAAAAAGATGTTTTATTAAATAAGATGGAATTAAACGAGACGAGAGTCCTTTGAAATGTATATGAATCTAGTCTCTTTTCGTCGACTTTTCGTTAACCTATTCAACGCTGAGCGATGAAAGCTTCCGATTTATATAACGGGAATGAAGATAAGATGTACTATTGTAAGTTATTGAATTGAAATCCTTATTTTTGATTCGGATACGAAAAGTTTTACGTTCAAAATTATTACAATTTATATAAAATACGAAGAATAATTTCTTTATGAACTAATTCTCGAACCAGTCTTTTGATATAATTTCTGTTTCACAATAAAACAAATTATTTTTAATGTCGCAATATAAATCTCGACAGATATAGTTCAGTTCGATAATAATTTTACATTCCACATATATCCGAAGATCAAAATCTGAATAAGTGCGACCATTAAGAAACAACATATGGCCCTTCGATAATTAAAGGCCTCCAGAGCCGCGAGCTTCCAGCTCCCAACGAGTTAACAATTAACAATGAAACACCTCCACGTTTCTTGGTTTTTTTTCATACTCGAAGCTAAAAGTCGTTCGACATTCGAAATTAAAGCGTCCAGCAATTTCTCGGTCGTTTTAAAACGCCATAAATCATCGACGGTTAACACATTGGTTGCCGGGCCGCAAACGAGCCGCGCACTGTTAAACGATTAATTGACGCGCCTAGTGTTAACCGATTGTTGATCGGATTGTCAACCGAAGCGAAGGATAATCGCTGAATTGGTTCAATCTATAATACGGCTGCTTATAATGCGAAACGGAATGTTCAATTTGTGTTTCCGATTAATTAATGTATAGCGTCGGTTTCGGGCGGTTATTAGGAATTTTAATTAAATGGTTAATTCAAATAAATTTTGAATCTGTTATAGTTAATCAATCAATTTATTCAATAAAAATTTGACTGTGAAATATTCACGAGTCATGATTTAATTTTGAACGGTTCATGGAATGATTCGACACTTTTTATGGTTTGAACCAAAATGTACTATTTCTTAGTATAATTATGTTGAATGTATTCGTTTTTATAGATCATTGAAGTTAAGTGATATATGGTTTAATCAGATGATGGATGCCATTAGTTTATAAATATTTATAAAAATCCACAAAATTATTGTATATCGGACTGAAACATTGAAAAAATCATGACATTTTTTAATCAAATAATATTTTATTTCAATGCAAAATAATCAAAAATTTTATCATTATAGATAAAATATGGTGACTCTACACATATTGTATAAAGTAATGCAAAGTCAATGACAAAAAAAAAAAGCTTTCAAACAATGTGAATTTAAGACATCCAGTTCACGTTTTCGAGATGCAAATTTCGACGATAAATTCGGAAATGCATTCCTACTTTCTTCGCCAAATAAAATTCGGCGACTTTTTCCTTTCGCGACTCTTTTGAAGATAGTGCCGTGGTTGTATGAATTCGCGTAAACTAGAACCGTAAAAGTTAACCGGTTCCGGGTAAACTTTGGCGAGTTAACCCGTTCGCCATCATGGTCGAACGACCTCGGCGAAGATTCACCAGATCGTTAAGCAATTTTATATTCAAAGTTTGCTATGCTTTCGTTTTTTTATAGATACTATAACCTAATTTCGTATCATTATTGGACTCCGATATTCTAGTAATAAGAGAAAGAAATCCGTAGGAATTCGTACAAAAATATTCGAAAAAACACGCATATATCTGAAGGAGAGATTTTACGTATGAAGATTTTTTTCGCGTTGGTGAAACATCTCAAAGACACTTTGTATCGATTTCGCGGAAAAAGGCAAGAGTAGGTGCTTTGTTTTGTGTTTTTTTTAAAGGATCGGATCCGTTTTTATGGTCCTAATTTCACAGTTGGGCTATAAAAACGGAAACAAACCGGCAACACGTCGAAAGGCACTATTTCAAACAAAATAAAAAATGGCAAAAAAGCTTTGCCCTCACTTTTGTACATAGATGTTAGTACAAAAAGAACTAAAGAACTATTTTATATTCGTGAATAAATTTTAAACGATTTCGAGAATTTGAACAAAGTGAGCCTTTTTATTTGTCGGATTTGTCCGAAAAGAAATTCGTTTCGCATCGCGTGTTACATTTATTAGAGATTTTCGAATATAAAAATATTTTTCGATACAAAGTATTCTTTTGTAACAAAGCTGGCTAAATAAGACATGTTGATAGGAATTATAAAATATTAAGAAAATAATATTCAAATCTAAAAAAAAGGAACATTTGATTGAACGATTATAAAATTTCAAATAAGATTTTAATACAAAAAAATGTGTTAAGCGTTTACAAGCATTATATCGAAAAATCGAATCTATTGTGCAAATTTGCGACAAGAAATTTTAAATTAGAGCATAAATCAATTAGCAATCAGTGCGTGAAAATCAATTCGACGGTCGCTGAATTTGCGCACGACTTTATGTCGATAGTGTGTACGTGATTTACGGGACGTAGATGCAACAGGCGAGATACGAGCACTCGTCGCAAAAGAGGACCGCGACAGCCAATGGGTTAAATTCGCAATATCGGGGGCCAGGGGTCGTAAATCAACGCGCCCCGTCGCCAACGGGTTAAGACACTTCCATAAGCACTTGCTGCGAATGCTGTTTCTTGTTGGGAGTTTCGTAGGTTTTATAGGGTGAGCGATCTTTTGAAAATTTTTTGACAAGAATTTTTGTATATAAAGAGAATATTTTCGTTGAATTATTTTCAGTAAGTTCAACTATGTGGTAGGTAACATATGAATTTTAATAAAAAAAAAACTTAATTTTATCGAATATTTTTGGTATTATATTTTACTTTCGAAGAATCCTTTTACGTAAGTATTATCAAAATAATTTTTCTATTGACTGCAGTATATATCGCTTAACCTAAGTGGGAATATTAAATATAATCATAAACATGACTAGAGTCACTATGTGATATCCAATAGAATGTTCTCCTTATGTTCTTCTTTTGTACAAAATAAAGCGTCTCTCGTTTTGAGTTTTTTGATGTAAATTTTTTAGTACAGTTTTTACACTTCGAACTGAACGTTTTCAATTTCAAATTCGATCTTTAACATTTCAAATCAGACATTTTACCCTTTGAATTGTATATCTTTCACAACGAATTCAACAAATCAATGATTGATTAATCGAAAATCAATATTATTAACAGCAATAGTCTTACAATTAATAATACTTTTCTATAGTTGAATTTGAAGTATAAAATCTTCCAATTTGAGGTGTTAACACTGTATTTACAACATATAATATCAATAATAATACAATTTTTTCACATTGATTTTTTCATATTAAAAATCATACATACATGTACATTAAGTTGGTTTAGATTAAAAAATATAAAAACCCTTATATTTGACTATATTTTTGATTGAAGCACAATTTAAATAACTTATTTTCCGAAATAAAACCTTAATTCAACCCAAATTAAACATGCAGAGTCGGCAACACATGCAATGCAGACGCAGAAACGTACACATGCATCGCAAATGCAATTAACGCCGGCCTCCATTTCGCGAAACACAGAAATATCCACAATCAACTTACATCAAAACACGAAAATTCCACTCATCAAACATCGAAAGACAAAAAAAAAACTAATTACGGAGCCGAAAATTAAATCGAAAACCGAGAAAATGGCGGGACAACCTCCCAATAAAATAAATCTCCGGTTGCATTTCTGCGTCAGTATGAAATACGGCGTCAGTTGCAAATTGCACGCCTTCGTTCTCTGGCCAAATTGAAATGCATCCGAAGCGTGTAATTAAGTTGGAAATGTACCGCGAGCATAATTATTATTTATGTATGTGTGTTGTTTTGTGTGCGAAAACGTGTACAGTGCGCTTTCGGTGTATAAGCTTCGGTAATAAGTTCGCTATTTGCGAAATTTCGAATGTTTTGCGAAAAAGAGTTTTCGAGTTTGTGGGATCGAGAGGTGAATGATTGGATCTGCAAAATTACGTGATCGTTAGGGATGTCATAAATATTATTGGTTTTACGGTTTTTGATTTTTTTTTTCAATATTTAAGTTATCGGTAATTAGAAAAAAATTACCGGCAAATTAAATTTTCAGTAAATCTGACATCTACAGATGATATATGAAAATTTTGTGATTTCATAATTTAATTGAAAGTTTTTGTGTATATTTATCGATTCAACTGAATTAGGAAGGCCATTCATTACCAGTAAATGACCCAAACAATAGGTTACCGGTAAATTTCTACTTTTACTGATAAAAAAAAATCTTTTTTTTTTAATTTCAAGTATTTTTGAAAAAAGGTTGATTTTCTAGTTTTTCCCCGGTTTTTATACAAAATTTAATAAAAAAAACCCGCTGATTATTAAAAAAATAATCGATCACCGTTAAATTAAGATTATGGTAAATTTTGCCTCACTTGACGGAATATATTGAATTGATAATAATTTGGTGGATATTGATACATTTCAAATATTAAAAAAATATTGGATTTTTATATAAAATATTAATGATAATATTTTAGATGGATTCAAATACAAAACTTTTTATAAAAAAATTATCTTATGAATATTTTTACGATCATATTAATCAATCGACCCGAAAATAAACCGAAAACAATTAACAAAAACAAAAATCCATTTCATTGCCAAAAATTCAACAACAACGACAGCAATGTTCCTTTTATACATAAACAAAATCGAAAAACATTCCCGAGAAAACGCACAAAATTCGGGAAAAACCCTCCCGAAAAGCCTTCAAAGAAACTCCTAAATTCGGATCAAAAAAACACAAAATATCGAACATTCGATATTGCACAAAACCCCTCCGGGGCATTGAGTATCCGTTTGGCCCATGGGCACTGTTTCCAGCTTATGACCTCCTCATCAAAGAACTTTTGCCTTTTCGCGAATGTCTGTACGTCCGTTTGTTTGCAAAAATATATATTTCTTGTTTGCCTTACGTGCCCCCGCAAATATGGCTCGCATATTTCGCGAGTCATAAAAATGAGAGCGTTACGACCCATGATACACAATTCCGTGTGTATATGCGTTTCGAGGAAAAAACATGTGCGCAAAAAATGTAGAAATAAATTATTTGCAACGTTTGAAGTGCATAAAGCTTGTGTGCTTTGCGGAGGATGCGGTTTAAGGCTGCGTTTTTTGTTTGTTTGAAAAGTTTGCGCGTTTCGTTTATTTGCGTTTCGTTTTGTGACACTTTTGTAGTATATAATAATATGGATGCAGTATATGGATAGTTTTCGAAGAGAAGTTATTTTTTTAACACTTCGAAAAGTAACCTTCTATTGATATCTATCGACAAAGATTATTTGATATCATACAGTTTTTAACACTTCAAATTCAACTTTTTAAACTTTAAATTCAACTTTTTGTAAATTAAATCCAACCATCTAAAAGTATTATTAAGAAAGTTATCATAGAAATTAATAAAAAAAAAATATAATATATTCTTTAATTGTAAGTATTTTATTGATAGGTATACACGTATATGTATAATATGAATGTATAGTTTAGAAGTGAAGGTATTTTTTTCATTAACATTTCGAGAAATATCTTTCAATTGATATCTATTACTAAAGATTATTTGATATCATATAGTTTTTCACTTAAAATTCAACATTTTGCAAGTCAAATTGAACCATCAGAAAGTATTTTTAAGATAGTTTTACATTAACAGTTAATGAAATACAAATGATCTATTCTAATTATATGTATTTCATTGATTATCATGTAAACGATATTAATAATATTTTTCGATGGTTGAATTTGATCTGTACAATAAAAGTTTACTCTGAAGTATAATGTAATGAATACGGAGTGTAGAAGCTGTAAAAAATGTATAACTATTTCAAAATGCAATAAAAAAAACTTTAAATATTGCGATCATAACTTTTCAATCGATCATCTATTTAACTATAATTATGTATTGCAAATACCCTATTAAATACACCAGTGCCGAATACCGAATATGTTAATTTCGACTCGTGCCACTTTTGAAATACGAGAAACACATGGCACGTTTGTAATTATGGGACATTGCGATTTTGTCGATTCGTTCTCTGTTATGGCATCCGGAATGCGAGCCAACTGTTCTAATGGTGAAATTTTGTAGTTGTGGTCCGATAACCGCCGACGTGCGATATGCAGATTCGAATTGTGTGTTTGCGATTTCGAATTAATTGGAAGTACGTTAATGATTGTTGTTTGTCGGTGAATTTAGCTGGATTACGTTTTCGATGGGTTCCGCTGCCCATTTCGCGAATTAATATTGTTGAGTCGATTAAATTGCAATATTTTTAATTAGAATGATCGACTCGTTACCGATAACTGCGAAATGAGAGTTAATTATTATATGGGGTGTATTAGTTCGAATGAGTGATTAATTGTATAGTATTATAATATTGTTCATGTTTGATAACAGTAACGATCGTTAAGGCTAAGTGACACGTGGAACGTTTCATGGAATCTCTAGTTTATTTAGTGAGGGATAATTAAGGTATTCAGTTGTTTTAAAGCTAAATATTTTCTCTTTATCTGGAAATGAAAATTTCTGTTTTTTCGATGGATTGAAAATGTTTTAACATTTAATAAACTTCATATTATGTTTTTTTGATTACAGAAATAGTCTTAAGTTATATAATTCTTGTTTTTAGTAGCCTTCGTGATTCTCAGTATATTTGAATTATTGTTGCAATGTTTCAACTATCTAATATTAAAAAATAATGATCTAGCTTTGTCGTATCGATATTTCGCGAAATTTTTTAATTAGTTTTTATATAAGAAAAACCTTAGTGCAAAGAGTGAAGGTCAATATTTTTTATATACAATATATAAGCTCTGCGAAAATATATTATACTTTGATTCTAAAATTTAGATAACTTTTAAAGATTATAAAATATTTTTATTATAAATCAAGGATGCGATAAACAATTATCTACTCGAATGGGAAAATAAGTTTTACAAAATTAATCAATTTCTACATGATAAGTTATTTGTTAGAAAACTCATCTCTCACACATCTCATTTATTTTTATAATAATAATAATATATAGGTAGATATTATTATTATAAAAAATAAATACAATCTGAACACAATTTGATATTCCGAACGGTTCAATTTAAATCGTAACAGTCTTTCAACACTTTTTTCAAATTATTATCAATCAACATATTACTTATTTGAAGCACATACGATATAATTAATACGTACAAAATTTAACTCGCACATTTCCAACACAAGATCTTAGCTCCACATTCCGAAAACCACCCACTCAACTCCGCCCAACACTTCCACGAAAACATCCGAGCTTAAAAACCGTCAAAACACATAGACGCAATCCAAAAAAAAAAATAAGACACGAGGGATTCGCGAATTTTCGCATCCGAAACGGAATTCGCGAATCGCGCACCGCACATAATACATACAAATTGGCGCTTCGTCTCGATTCCATTCACAAGGAGATTTAATCACGTGCCGTCTTCGCGGGCATATATTTAAATATACGCATCGAAATGTGTGCGTATCTCGTGTGCTTGGAGGCTTTTGCATATGTGTAACGCACATTACGCGGATACAATATAAACAAACGAGCCGAAGCCCCGTTGATTTGGCCAATTTGCGAGGATACGGGACATGCGAATGTGGAGGTTCAACTATTCACGTGTGCGTCTGGCGATATATTGTGAAGGGTGTTACGTGGAAACTAGTGCTTTGAGTGAATCGTGGGAAATCGTTTGCAGGTTGTGTTGATTGGAGGCGGTTCTGTCTGGAACTGTATATGACTCATTGTAAGAAAAAATTATGTTTTGTTAAAAAAAAAATAATTAGAAGTAAATTATTGCAAATATATTCAGATCGATTAGGGATGTAATTAATTGCCCTTAAGTATTGATCATATTCACTTTGATGAAAAATAATTTGCACCCATAAAATTATGCACTTTGCAATTTAAAATTGAATACTTTGCATTTTACTTTCCTCTTCTCAAAATTAAAATTTTAACCTTTTTATTCAAAATCTCAATACTCTATACAAATTTGGACAAATACATATCATCTGTCAAAGTCTGAAATAAATACTTTTGAAGAAAATCAAGAATATCTCTCAATTTTTTATATGCCATCATCATATGCGAAAGAAAATATAAATGCAAAAATATTCCATACATATGAAAACTTGGAGGAGAGAGAGTAAAGTATAAAATTTGGAGTAGAGTGAGCAAAGTATAAAATTTTATCGTGCAAAATATTAAAACCAAAGTGAATTTATATATTTTCTGATCAATTATATAAATATAATCATTTACAGAAAAATAGCCTTATACGTAATAAGCGGAGCTTAAAATTTTATGTTTAAAAATTATTTATATAATAGAAAAAGTTATCTCAATATTGATGTTTTATATAAAAATGTATTCAATAGAGATTTTTATGTTTGTTTTTGCGTAAAATGAATAAAAAATGTTCATATTACGATGAAATAACAAAGCAACGTTATTATGGGAATGTAAAAATAATCTGTCATTTCATATAATGAAAAAAATGCGGTGTATCTTTTTGAATGTAATCAAAAAAATATATATTACGGTAAAAATATAAAAACAATCAAATAAAAATCACCGTTGAAAACTTAACATTATTTAGTTTTACTTTAGTATTGCTATTACTGAACTGGGTCAGCTCGATAACAGTGTTAAATATAGAAATACCTTTAATAAGCAAGATGGTAATTTCTCTACATATAGTAAAGTTCAATATAACACTATTTTCAACACTATTTTAATATATTATATACAACCATTGACACGTTCGACATTGGAGAAAGTGAGTTTTGATTCTAAACCACTTATACATCACATAAATTATAACGAGGAATTTGTTCGGTTTCCGCGTGGTTTTTTGATCTTCGTACAAAGGTGGATCGTTAAGGATCCATCGTAACATATCATTAGACCAACCCACCAATTTGCTGTCATTTTTTGTTCTTGTTATTGTTGTTGTTGGTGTGTTGCTGTCGGTGATATCTCACCTAATAATCATCAGCTTTCGTGATCTAGTTAACGCCAGAGGTTATGTGTCGGTTTTTAGATTTGATGATAATTTCGTTCGGGTTGTTAGTCTGTTAATTTTGCATAGGCATATAATTTTTTTGGCATTGCGTGTATCGTGTTTCAGATTGTGCGGATTTTGGGTTTTACGAGATTAAGCAAATGTGGGTTTTTGTATGATTATGTTTAAGGATTTATGTTTTTTGTATACGTAAGCTTTGTCGTTTGATATTCTGCGAAATTTTTTAATTAGTTTTTATATAAGGAAAACCTGAGGGCAAAGAGTGAAGGTTAATACTTTTTATATAAACTCTATGAAAATATATTTTGATTCTAAAATTTAGACTGATAACTTCGAAGATGGTAAAATATTTTAATTATGAATCAAGGATTCGATGAGTAATTATCTATTTGAATAGGAAAATAGCAAGTTGCGCAAAGTTAATTAATTTCGCCATGTTAAGTTATTTGTCAGAAAACATATCTCTCTACAAATTATATAATATCTGATTTTATTATTATTATTTATTAGTTTGATAAAAGGAAATGATTAAAATTTTACAGACTCTATTTGTCGATTCGAATCAATTTAGTTATATTACAACACAATAAATTTCAACCAATTTTTCAAAACGCATATCAGTTGTAGGGCACCTTTGGGTTAAATTTGATTAGGTAAGGAGGGGTTAGGGAAACAAAATTCAGTTCAACCTCAAACCTAGCAATACCCAGTATTCTTTTAACAACCCGGAACAATGCGGCGCATTATACAAACCATCCGCCAAAAAACCACCATCGAAGCCATAAAGCACACCGGGAAATTTCAACGCCGACTATCCGGAACGTGCCTCACTTCGAAATCGCTTTCGAAAACTTCGACACGAAACTTTTTCTCGAAAACGGCTCCGGCCCCGAGAATAAAATCCGAAATCCGATACGATCGAGATAAAAGGGTTGCCTCCGGAGAGGGGACACTTTCCCGCCGACAAAAGGCCATTGAAAACGGCGCGTTTTATATTTGCGACGCTTCAGATGTTTATTCAGGCGATGTTCCGTTTGATTGTATGAAATTTCAAGGGTGCCATGGTGTTTTGCGGATCGATATTGTGCCTTTTGTGTGCAGCTGAATGGGAGGTTTTATCGCGCGTGTGGGGTTTTTTTTTGTCGATGGCGAGATTTGGAAGTTGCGAATTTTTCGGACCGTCGGACCAATTGATTGATCTGTTTATTAATTATATTGTGCAGTTTTTCGGGTATCAATGGGAGAGTATTTCAAAGATTGTCTAAGATAAAATAGAAAATATATTATATTCAATATTCGACATGGAATAATAATGGTTTGATTTTAACTTATTGAGCGTTACCGTGGTAACGGAGTTGAATGTTACCGCAAATGAAAATCGGATATTATATATAGAAGATTTCAATGAAATTGTTGTAAATGTGTTGTTTGTTGTTTGGTTTGATATTGTCGAGAGCTAAATAGAACAACTCGATAGAATTGATTTGGAAATTGGTACCATTTTAAACTTTAGTTTATGAGGTTTATTTCTTGTGGTGTTTGAAATACATACAATAAATATATAATATATTATCAAAGAACTGAATGTTGAAATATAATATAATATGTAATTAATTGTTAGAAATCCATATTCGAACATACACTTCCATCAACATTTTATCCGAGTCGAAAACGATCATAAATACCAATTGAACAATATAAAAAGAATCATGATCCATTCACAAAACATAATTGAAGACGATTAATTCAGACGATAAAGAGATACCACAAAAGAGTGAATTCGACTCAAGCGACGAATTAACATCGACACGAAATATATATATAAAGCAAAAACAATAAGCACCAACACTTCTAAATTCGAAATTGTAACACAAAACGTACACACACACAGCACTGCCACGTTGACGAACAATAAAATGGCGCGCGGGAGAAATACGGCGAAATTAGCAACAACGACAACCACAACGGCAACAACAATGGCGGCGCCGAAGAAAAAGATGACTACGGCCGACAATGGGCACAAAGACGACAACAATATACGCGGCGTGTATAATATATTATATTATTAAAGAGAACGCGATGGCTATCGAACGAGACAAGGAATTAATCTCGGCCTTCGTTGTCCCAATTTTGCTGGTTTTGTATCGCGGGTATGGTCGGGTTTCGATTTATTTGTGGTTTTTTTTTTCGAATTTTTATTTCTTTTAAGGAGTGGTTATAAATTGGATTATTATTGTAGTAACAATGGTGGGGTTAATAAATAATTAGTTTAATGTAAGTTGAAATCGTAATAGCTCTTTTTTGGAAATAAAGAGGATTTGACTTTGAATCAACTCACTATATAAGTGGTCCAAATGTTTAGGATAAGTTTTAATGAGGTTATAAGTCATATTATGTGGAACATTTTAAATCATCTGTAACAGTTCAAAGTATCTTAAAGAAAAGAAAGTATTACGTATCATAAGTATCTAGAAAAACTATGTTATTTTGGACCAATGTATGGTTTAAAATACTCCAAGTAACATGACCTATTATTTCTTTGAAACTTATCCTAGACCTTAAGACCGTTCTGTATAATAGTTTTTATACTCCAAATTAACTCTATAAAGATGAAATTCAACCTTTTTCAAATCAAATTCAACCAAAGAAAATCATCAAAATTTCATAAAAAAAAAATAAAAGCGTAAGTTTATTTATTGTGATTTGTGAAATAATTTGTGAACAATCTATCTTTCAACTTGAATTTTTAGATAATCTCAGTTGATGATTTTCACAAATTTTTACGTATACAATAAATCACATTTTTTAATAAATTAATCTGAAAATAGGTACCATATGTATAATATCTGACGTTTTATTTATATTTTTCAAGAAATCATTAAAAAATTGAAAAATTAATAAAAATAAATTTATAATGATCGCATATGATTTGTAAAAGATTACATTTGAAGTTTAAATGGTTGCTTTTGAAGTTTAAAAGATTGAATTTAAAGTTTAAAAGGTTGAAATTATGGGTCTTAAGAATTTGATAAGGCAGAATTTGGAGTGTAAAAGCTGTATTAAAACTCTTCATACCATCTGCTGCAAAACCCTTTGAAATTAGCTTTTCGCAATATAATCGCATTAAAAATTAACGCGAAATCCAAAAGATTCTATATAAAATTTTTATAAAAAAAGATTATTATTATGATGGCCAATTAGCGCACGAATCGGGCGATCAGTGTATTTTTTCTTGTCGCTCAGCAACAGGTTCAATTAAGGAGTTGTTCGGTCGCAGAGGGATCTTATCCCTCGTGTCCATCGCCATTGTGTGGCATTGTTGTCTCCGGTTTCTCGGAATCCGTTGTTATTGTTATTGTCCTGGATATTTATGCGGATTTATCATAAGATAAGGGCTCTAGGCTCAACCCTTCACTCTTTGCTCGAGATGATCTATGAGGTTTTCTTGTATGGGTGGGAATTTTTTTTTGCCACGTGATGCTGTTTAGTGGCAAAAAAATTTGAGCATATATAAAATATATATACTCAAATCTCAGTATAAAAATTTAAAATTGATAAATCACCATTAAATCTTAAATAGATTGAGTTATGTAGTAAAAATTTTTAGACAATTTTAATGATAATTAGTTATAGGTATTTGTCGTTCTGTAAAATTTTGATGTATTGATTCATCCGAAACGAATCAAATTAAAATATTTAAATTAGTTTGTAATGTTAGGATATTACACGATCTGATATATGATAGATGGGTTAGTTTTGCTAAATGTATAGTTTCTCATCGATCACCGAAATGAAATGACATGTGCGAGCGATCAATTTGGCAGGGAATATTTCGTTTATGAAAAATTACTTTCACGTCTAATCCTATGAAGAAAAATTGTAAAATTGTACATCAAATTATTTCACCGAAAAAAATCGCACAACTGAATCGCTCTTTCACGTTAATGAGACACACTCAAAACAGCAATTAATACTCCTAATCCGAAACAAAGACCGTCTAACCTCCAATTAATTAATCATCCAGCCTAAAGTATTCCCGAAATAGACACGTTCGTACAGAACAGAATTATCCTAAGACTGTAATAACCCCCAACTTCAAAATTCATTATTCGAAACTGGGTCAGCGGATTACGAATGCAACAGAAATTGGACGACTCACAAAATTGCTAATTTATTCGCCAGACGAGATTAGTGCACTCGGCGCAAAGTAGGCCCCCCCGTTTAACGACCGTTATGATTAATTGCGAACATCTCGAATGCGCACAAAACATCAATTTGACGAGTCACGCGAAAAAAATATTACTTTTTATCGGTCCGAAACTCGTACAAAACTATCAATTAATTTTTCGACAATTTTATGCGTGGCGTGCACGCATACGGGGGCAATAAATATTTTTATTTATACACTTTTTATTGCGCCTACTTCTTTTCTTTAGGTGTATTATAACGAGAGTGGGTTTCAATTAATTTACAATTGCGACACGCAAAGTGCGAGTTGTATGTGCGCATTATTTGAAGGCTTGTGTGTTGAAATTCGATTTTTTTTTTAAATAATCAGTATTTGAATACATATAATCCTATTTTTATACGGAGGATACGTTCCAGGGATACATTGTGTAAAAATGTATGCCGAGTATATAAAAATTAAAGATAAATTCCATCAGTATGTTTGAATGGAACTTCTATACATTATAAAAAATGTGTAATATGGAAAAATATCGCCATGCGAAAACATAAAAAAACATCGAATTTTTTTATTTTATATTTACAATTGTATACCGATTTGCTGCGGATCTTACTATTGTGGCATAATAATACTTTTTTATGCGGTGTTAAAGTGAAAAAATAGTGTAAAAAAAAAATCGGTTATTTTTCTTTGAACCATGTTATTTCAAAACAGTTTGAAAAAAAAATTATTTTGGGGTGTTTATTTTTTATTATAATATTCATTGTAGGATATGTTTTTCTGATGTCATTGATTTTTTTTACTATATACGAGCTATCTGCTATGTACTAAAATCATGTTTTCTTTTAATGATTTTTATTTATTTCAATGAATGTAGTTTATGGTATTTTATCTAATGACCGCATTACGTCTTGCTTAACTTCAGTGTTTAAAGAAAAACAGGGTTAAACCGTTTTTATTCACAGTATAAAATAATTGTTTCGAAAATTTTGATACGTTTGCGTGTCGTTTTTAAAATTCACTGAAATATTAATTTCGTATATTAATACAAATTTAGTAAATTTTCTGCAAACTATTTCATTTTTGACATTAACGAGTTTGATCATTTATTCATTCGATGGTGGCTTTGGTGCTATAAAAGAGGACTTTTATCATTTTTACGACGAAACGATAAAAAACAATCGTATATTTTAATATGAAAATAAAATCGAGCTCGATTTTCAGTGGGGCTTCTTTTTCCTCATAGACGTTCAATCAAAAAAGGCTTAGTAGGAGACAAAAGGTTTCTTTTAATAAATTTTATTGTTAAAATTTTGTATTGAAGTTTGTTTAAATTTATTTCAAATGATTAATTGAAAGAAGTCAATTGGTTAAGAAATGAGTAATCAGTCAACGGTCATCGGTCGTAAAATGTGTCATGCAATTGATGCAAGTTAAGAATTTATAAATTTATCTTATTGTTGGAATGATGTAATATAAGTCAATTAAATCAATCTTACATATCTAACTTTAAAAAGAAATATTACATTTTAGAACAAAGCTACTAAATATCATAATATTCCAATTATAATTAAAAAAGACGTATAAATCATCCAATTTCTTACACATACAAAATGAAACATACTTTTTCTTAAGAACGATTGGATTGAATGAGGAAACGGAGAACCGTTAAATTATTCAATTGTTTCAATTGCCTTTATTACGACAATTCTTACGACCAATAAAACGGGAAAATCTTTCGTTTTGAAAAGATGTAATGTATTTTAAAAAAAAGTATATATACATAAAAATTGCACTTTAACTAAACACGTGAATTCGCCATAATAAATCAGGCGTGCATATGACGTATTTTTACGATTATTAAAAAAAATCACGTCATCCGAAACGCGGCCAAATCCCATGCCTTTGTGGGGTTGAATACGAAAAATGTATTAAAATTCTTACAATGCGTAAAAACAACGGCGTTAATGCGAATGTTGGACACGCAATTAACATAAAAAATATTTTCGCATAGTAAAACGTTGGCACGTTTCGAACGTCGTTTACGTTTGTTTGCAATTTATTAAATTCAAAAAAAATTAAGCGGAACACAATTTCACAATTATTTAAATAGTTTTTGATTAAAAATAATAATATTTATTTCTTATGTAATTTGGAAAATTTCAAATTTATTTTAATTTAGTTTCGGAAACAATAATATTTCGGAATATTTATTTATTTTATCATATTAGATTTTGTTAATTGACTGAAAATATTAACGAAATTATCAACATTTGGAAACTTTTGTTATATCGCGTTAACACTTATATAGCCGGACGCGTGCAACCAACTTCCGTAACGCATAAACATAAATCCATCCAATAATTTGAATTGTGCTTTTTATTTTACAACGGACTCGTAAAAAAAACGTAATTAATCTTTGAAATTAACGAGCACACGATAAACGAACTGTAAAATCTCGAGGATTATCCACAAAAATCCTTTAAAATCTTTTCACAACAAATTACACGTGTAACGTGGCTAATTTTGCCAACCACGCGGTTTATTAACGTACAAACAAAATAGTTGAAGAACCAGAGATTTTCGCCCGCATACCATCCCCTGGACAATAGACGCACGCGCAGGTAAACGAGCGAGCGTACGCTCGCCAGCGGGAGCGAGA
>JAOXNN020000029.1:1782264-1794314 GCA_028571205.2 Hydropsyche betteni | reverse complement strand
TGTTGGACCCTAACCTCATCAGCTGACAACTCATCAAGTGGAGCCCAGGAATCCGCCCCGCAAGGATACCCTGCGAGTCTACCCTGGCTCACCTCATCCGCAGATCCCTGGATCGGATCACCAGAACGAGTAGCAGCCACCAGCATCAGACTTAACCAATGAATCTGCATTATCATCTGTTTGTAGATTGTATTTTAATAAACTGCTGTTCAGACTCGAGACCCCACCGATTCTTTTAATATAAAGAATCCCCCTGATCAAAACAATTCATTACTTACAAAAAAACCGTTATAAATTGGCGCCCAACGTGGGGCCGAAGAAATAACATACAAAAAGAATGGTTATACACGTACATATTTTACGAATTTCGAATAGATTATTTTTTTGAATAATCCATCATTATTGCTATATTATAAAATAAATTATACAAATATTTTTGTATGAATTTAATTGGGAATCAGGAGATTTTTCTTATCAGATGATACAGAAAATGAATAATAACTTTCGAGGATATCAGTCGGTGACCTGATAAGACAATGTGCAGCCGTTAGGCAATTTTTGGAATTTCATCTTTTCTTAAAATATAGTTCAAAGATTTTGTTTTGATAATAATTTGAATATTATAGATAGGTATTTTAAATTAAATTTTTATGTTATAAATTTATCTCGAAACATAAATTCTCTTGATAAATTTTAGTCAAATATGTTTTCATTAAGAAAAAGATTTATTACTAATTTTAAATTTATTTTGCCACCATTAGGCATTGTCTAATTTGAATATGTCGTTGGGATGAAACTGATATCAGTTATTTTTTATATTATATTATTAAAATAACATAGAGTTAAGAGAAATTTTAGCAAAAATTCTTTTGTACGTTTAGTAAAAAACAAATGACTAATAATTGGATAGTTATAGTAAATTTAATTAATGAAAAGATAATAATGTTATTTTTTGAAAATTTTATAGTCTAGGAAAGAAGAGAAAATAAATGAAAATATATTTTTTAGTATCGATTTTATAGAACTTTTCTTCTTAAATATAGAAAAGAAACATCCTCAATTTTGTATAATAATTTGGATAAAAACCAGGTCGAAGATGCATACAATTTTTTCAAGATATTCTTCAAAGAAAACCCGTATTCAGAATTGCGGAAAATCTGCACGCGAATCTAAAATAGAGTGCATCATTGAAAATGTTATCTTAATAAAGCCCATAATATAATAGAGAACGAGATTCGTAACGAATGGCGCCGGGGCTATGTACGAAAGAGCAAATTGAACAATGAAAATTATATGAGAAAATGAGCTTTTTGTTAATGCGGCGTCGTTTGTCCGTATGAATGGCTCCGCCAGGGGTTCTCAAACGTTTTCAAACTTGTGCTCGAGTTTGTGTAATTTGTACTTGCCTCAAATTTTGAAGCTTTTGAATTATAAGACGGAACAATTATGTGTTATAAAACAAACGTGCTTTTCTTTGTTTTAGTTAATTGTGCTTGTTATTTGGTGGAAGTTAACAGTTTAGTTTTGAATTTATGTGACGTTTAGTGCAGTTGGTAAATAAATACGGTAATGTATTGAGATCTTGAGTTTTTATAATGTAATAAGACATGGTTTTAGCTTCAAAATTTTTGTGAGTAGTCAAAACGTCTAAATTACCTAAAGTTAAATTTTATTTTTTTCTGCAGTGAATGCTTTAAAAATAATAAATTCAAGGCAATATAAGTGATTTAAAGCGTTAATTTTGTAATGTTCAAGTTAGATTTAATTTAAATTACCAGATGAAGAAAATCTTAGACACATAATGATGATTACAAACATTACGTTTTCAAACAAATTTTTCCATGAATATTTTCAAGATTTTAAACGAAAAAAGTGATCGAATCATCAAAGCGTTGCGTAGGAAAAAAACGGCCGTTTTAAAGAAACGTTTTGGATTTGTTACAATAAAGCGGAGTGCCAACGTGCCGACCTTAACTTTTATGGACCCTAAAGAAAGCGGACACCCCTACCATTTTGGAGATCATCGTTTCACTGAATTAATAATAATGAAGCGAGCGATTTTCGGAACACAAAAGGTTTGAGGGGGTCGGTTCTAACGAGCGTCGAACACGTTCCGCTGGCCACTTATCGTGCGCAATTAGGGCCAACGAGAAACCGGGACAGAAACTATCCACGATACAAATTCAGTTTTTTCTGTTCGCCTAATACTTTTTTATATATAAAACAATAGAACGTTCAGAAAGTTCTGGTTTAATTTGAAGAAATTGATGCTGAAGATATTCTTACATATTATAGTTTTTTCAATGATCTAGTCAGGCGTTTTCTAATGTGGAGCTTATTGCTCCACTGGGGGGCTTTGTCTTATATATTCTTTTTAATATGTATTATTTTGATATTGCGACCTTGAATTTTAAGCAAAAAGATGATAATACTTATATTTCTATAAAAAATGTTTGAAAAAAAAAATAAGCGATTTTAATAACTAAATAAATGTGAGTCGAATAATTTAGCTGTGTTTGTAATTATGGATCATTCAGGTAAAATGGCTAGTTATTTATTTTTCTTCGGAAATTTTTGAGTAACTCTAAAATTTTATTAAAGGGAGAGAGCATTAAAGTTTTTGATACGTCAAAGTGGGGTATGGTACAAATAAGATTATGAAATAGTGATTTAGTCTTTTTACAATATCGAATACTTTAAAAAATTAAAAAAATTATATTTTTAACATTCAAATATAACTCAAAATTCAAAAATCTGCAAAGAAAGATACAAAAAATGCATCCATGTCACAAATTAAAAACTTTCGTAAAAGTCCCAACCGAAACGTACATATTTTTTTCGTTTTCCCTAAAAAGTTCCCCCACATTCCGGCATTGATTGGAGTGTGGCGTGTGACCCGCGAGCCGGGATTAATGCAGCCGACGACAGTTTGATGCGTCGCACGTTTTGGGAAGCGCTGATTGATAGTGTGGCCGTTAACCCTTTCGGGCCGGTGGCGTTTCGACGCGGCGCTCGCCCAGAAGCCGGTTGCGGTTGCGGATACTGTTTCAATGGGCATGCGGTGATGGATCGTTCGGCGGTGTATTTCCCATAGGATTTGTGTTAAAAACTATTTCTGAATTGTTAATTTTGATTCGGAATTAAAAATTAATAAATAATTATATGATAGGAATTGTGTAGAGTTCAAAAAAAAAATTGATCCATTTCGCTTTTTAAATTGCGTGTGTTATGCAATTTTTGTTTGATCGTATTTTCTACAAAAATGTAAAAAACGTTGCTTTTTGTGGAATTTCAATAACATTTGACAATCGTATCAAAATGATTTATTTAATTGGCGACTCTTTTGCTTCTATTTTTTAAAATGAGCTCTTTTAAAATTTGTGATTCTCATCGTCGTTTTTAAACATATTGCGATGTTCTGGTGTCAGTAATGCAAGTCTTTCCCTTTCATAGATATATTGTGAGACACGTTAACTTTCATATTTGAAAAATGTCATTAGACATTTATTTTTTTAATAACACCAATAAAAGAGGACACAACATAAACAGATGATGTTAAATTTCACAAAAAATGCAAGATTCGTTGCGTTAATACACGAAAAAATGTTTCGTTTGATACTTTGATATCAGTAATTAAAGTCTTTCCCTTCCATAACTATATTTTAAGACACGTCAACTATCATATTTGACAGATGACGTTAAACATTTTGTTTTTTTAATAACACAAATAAAAGAGAACAATATATCAACAGAAGACAATAAATTTTATAAAAAACGCAAGATTTGTTACGTTTTTCATATAAAACTTTGATAATTAAAATATAATTCGGAAGAAATGTTTCGTTATATATTAAACTTAACGTTATAAAACAAAAACATTAGTGAATAATGGCAATCATAAATATAGAGTTCGCTTTTAATATTCTCGAATTAACTACGATAAATTACATTTAACAAAGAGCTCCTATTCGTGATGAAGATAACCGAAAAGAAACAATGAAGCGAACACTTAACGGCCGTAATGACCGAAATTAAATTAACAACTATGGGAAAAACTATTGAAACCCGAAATAAAATGCAGCAACCCATATCTCGAGATAATTGAATTAAAAAGTACAACAACCATTCGTGATATCAATCATAAACCACGTTGTGTTAAGAATACCGATTTAAAATAAAAAAATTAAACTATTATTTCAAAAGAATATGAAGCGTCATTAAATCACTAATAGCCGACGAAACGTCCGAAGAAAAATTACATTATTATACGTAATCATCATTATCGTAATCATCACCACGATACATCAATCTTACAAAGAAGATCTTTTATTTTTTATGAAAATAATTAAATTTAATAATGGAAAAATGTACTTACATATCAAATCCAGGTGTACAGCGACAGATAACGGCACTGAAATATTATTGTTGGTCGCTTGACATGTGAGAGGGTCATTCAACGAACCTCTATCTGCTAATATTTCCAAAAACGAGCTTTTCGTTAATAGAGCTCCTCCTCTCCACCAGGAAACTGTAGTCGGAGGATCTCCTATAATTAAAAAATAATACATAATTAATAATTGTATATAGAAGATGAGCAATGATTAGAAATTCATACATTCACTTATTTCTTATGATTTTTTTAATCTCATTTATTGTTAAAAAATACTGGAAATATATCAAATCCAATTTTATATACTTTCCACAAAAAAATTGTTTAATATCTTACCGAAGAATCCAACTTTATTACAGTATATCAACATTGAATGTTTGAGAATCTCAATCTAAGCGCTCCAGTTATTTATTACACTGTGTGCCGACGATGCGAACAATATGAGAACGTTCTGGAATCTTTTCTCGTAGATTTTTTGAATTTTTTTGGCGCGGAAAGCTCCCGATGTCGGAGCGTTTAAGCTTAATGCGTTTTATCTGCGCCAGTGCAGGAGCTTTTCGAGTGCGGTTCCGTTTTATATCGGTTTTAACCCTTTATAAGACCGAAGAGTTATTTATGACCGGGAAAAATCGTATAATTTACGATTCAAAGAAAAAAGGTTTCAAATTTTCATTGGGATTGTCGTTAAATATGCAAATTTGTGTTCGATTTTTCAAGGAAATTGCGGTATAAAAAAAAAATATGTAGTTTTACGACAAAATGCATATAAAACTTAGATGAAAGTTATAATGTGTTCTAAAACAGCTTATTTTGGTAATTTGCTTAATACGAATAATTTTCTGACGTGATAGTATATATAGAGTTTCAAAATGAGTATTGAATTACATATTCATTATATAACGTTTTCTATTATGTGCAACAAGTTTTAACTGAATGAACGGAAATTTAATGTATGTTATAAATAGTACTTAAATAAACGAGAGATCATATTTTAAATCTAAATTGTATTATATATTATTCTTAAGAAAATTTTTGTGCTAGTAAAATTGAATGATTGAAAATTTCAACTCGAAATGATTGATCAATCATATCGTAAATAATTGATTTTATATTTACGTGTTATTTTAATTGAAAAAAAACTTTTTGTTAATTTATGAACAAATCAAAAGAAATAATATTATCAATCGAAAGAAAGTATGCAAGAAACCTTTTTACTTTATACACCACACTTGTATACGAGCAAATTTAAGAAAATATTAATTTCCTCATAACACTAAAAGCGTCTTAATACAAATTGATCACGTAACACAAACATCCACGGCGGTAATTAATAATTTTTCCTTTATGAAAGCGGATAGTCAACCGACACGTTTTCCGTCTTTTGCCCCCTTTGTGCAAAACGCGCAACATGCAAAATTGAGCTCGTCCTGTGAGCTTTTCCGATACATTTTCCACCGGAACAACACAACGAAACGTTACCTGACGTTTTTCCCCGTCGCTTTTCCTCGCGGGCTTGATTAATCAGCTTATGCGAACGCGAAACGTGCATAATCCCGTTTTAACGACGTCCCGTTTAATTATACGTGGGAAAAATGAGAAAAAGCGTTCGTTCGGGAAAACGAAAATGTGTCAAAACGAAAACGCGGAATCGAAAAAGTGAAATGTGGCCGCGTTATCATCACGCCATCTCGGCCTGTGCCATGTTGCTGTTAATGAACGTGGGCGAGGAAATTAACAAACCTATTTGGGTCACTTTAAGAGTTCATTTTTTATGGATAATATTGTATTTTTATAAAATATTTTGGAGGTTTGATTTTGTAATACAAAATCACTGAAGTTAAGCAATATATATGACGGTTAATATAGGGTTTTTCAATAGGGATGTCTCAATTTTTTTTAGGTTATAGCAGCTAAGTTGTTAAAGTGACGTCTGTTAAATTTTTTGTCAATTTATTGAACCCGAAACAAAGTCAACATAAAAAACGCCGTCCAGCAAATTCAGCCAGATTTATGCGTCAAAGTAATTGAAAATTGGATATCCTGAATACGTGCCATTCAGTAAAGTCATTTAAATGACGTTATATTCCACACTTAATGTCTTAAAATATTTTTTCAAATGAAAAAAAAATTAAGGGAAAATCTCACACACAACTTGTTTTATTCATATTTTAAAATCAAGCATCCTTATTGAAAAGCCCTTCAGTGACTGATAATGAAATTTAATGATGCATACATATTATTCAGCGCTATAACCTTCCGCTGCTATTTGCCGTACACTTTTAAACAATTGACAATAAATTTGACAACATGACTGCTATGATCTAACAAACTTCAAGCGTTCCCATTGAAATACTCTGTAAATTAAATTGATCGTATTATTTTAGATCAAGAGTCAATTGAATATACTGTGATATCAATGTTTAGTGTTTCGAAAGTAGTTTTTTTCTATTGATATGTATAGAATGTTTCAATTCATGATTATGACAATAAATATATCAAGTATTGATAGTATTGCTAAGATAAATTTTTCTTAAAGAACATTATATTATTATAATTGTTATGAAATAATTCGAAACCAAAATTTTTCTTCAATAAAAAGTCATTGGTAAATATTTTATGTTCATCCATCCACTAAATTTGTGACAGATAGTTCAATATCAGTGATTCGTGAGTTTGAAAAGGTTTAAATATTAAAAAAAATATTTTTATCAAAAAAAAAAAACGCTGTACTTTTAGAATGGGCTGTATATACGAAACTACGCCTATGTGAAATAAATTATTTAATAACAGTCCACTTGTGCGATATATTGCAAAAGTTTAACAGAAAAACGTATTACAAGTGTTTAAAAAAAAACTAATAAAAACACATTAAAAAATGGGATTCTAACCCATTAAAACCACAAAAAAGTACTGAAATATTGATCAAATTTTCGAGGCTTTTACAAGGTTTCGCCATTTACACGTAAACATTTTTTTTATTTGTACGATACGAAAATAAAATATCGCATATTAATTATTCCGAACATCGTTCGTTTTGGGTTTCGAATAGAAATAAAACAAATATTGAATTTTAATAATTAGGCAACGTATTGTTTTCGGAACACTGCTTTCGTTCCAGATTTTCCAATAATAACGAATTCATTCTTATAGGGTTAAACAATGGGATAATAAAACATCAATAGCCTTCTTCTCTCTTTCGAGTATATTTCCGACTCATATTTTCCATCCTTTACGACCGTATTCAATTTTCTATTGCGGAAAGCGAATATATTTCGATGGAAATTGAAATAACCACTTGAATTGTAATAACGATTGTTTTCCTTTGATTATCTACGCAAAGCAAATCAACGTTTCTTTTTTAGCCAATATTTTGTGAAAGGGAATTGTTGTTGACTGTTCGAATTTTCCGAACGAGTCGCTTATTTATAAACTCTTGTTGTTTTCGCCGAACAATAAAGATGTTTCAGGAGTTTTTTTCATCCTAGGCATATAAATATTCAACAAGTTGATTCTTTAACTTTTGATATAAGAAAATTGATTCTTAGTACTTATACATATAAAAGAGGTATTAAAAAAATTGAATCGAAAAAAATCCATTCTCAAATAAAATTTAATCATATTGAAAAATATTTGAGCTTAAATGGTCACCTCGAAATTTTAATAGGTTAATTTCGCAAAGCTGAACGGAAAACTTTGCCGAAATATTAACGGGGGGGGGCACGTCTGTTAAAATGTTGAGGAACACCCGAGGAAGGGGTGAAAATGGGTGGTGTAAAGCCTCAACATCGTTTAATAATAATAAATAATTCAATTTGGGTGTCGGCGTCGAATTATCCACGTGAAATATAGAGGCCATAAGAAAATAATTATTTTCGTCGACAATTACGCTCAAAATGTACGTCGACGTCTAAGGTCTGCCACTAAAACCAGGTAATTACATTTATGAAGGTTTTTCGTGTATTCTTCATTACCGGTGTATAGTTCGAGGTTATACGACATCGTATCATATCGCGGTAAGTGCTTAGTTTTATTATTTAGTTACATATAAGGTTATATATCTAAAGGTTTACTGTTCGTTTATTTGCTCTATTATCGTCATCATTATCATCATGGAAATCTTATAAAGATCTATTGTGAAATAAAGTATGTACATACGTTGGGTAAAATAAAATAAAATATCTATATCAATGTGATCATAAGAAGTCAAATTTCAAGAAGTTTAAATATTGAATCTTTCTAAACAGTCTCAGGAATAATAATCTATAGTCTCGGCTATATTTATTCATCAAAAACCACTCATTTTCATGCCATAGATCTAGCACTTGACTCACCAGTGGCATAATTTAATTTGCTCGCTTTTGACCCGAGACCGGCGTTCGCATTATTTAATATTTATCGATTTAATAAGGCGGCGAGTATTATGCGTAAATATTGAAGAGGGTGCTCTCGTTTTTTTCCGCATGCCAATATTCCGAGTCCGCCCCTGAACTCGGCGGAGCAAGCGTCAACCTTTTTCGAGATATTTTTGATTGGATTAGAGAGAAGTGGAAGTGATATTTTTGGTCCGATTGACGTGAAAGGAAAAAATCTGAGAAATGATGTAGTATAATTGAAAGTGATGGAAGAACAAAAAACGTGAATGTTTATTGAATCAAAAATGCTGTTTGTAGTTTTAAGAGAAAACGAAAAAGTGAATATTTTTAATGATTGAAATTTGGATTAAATGATTTTGTAGGAATGTGTTGGTGAAATTTTGATGTTAAGTGATGTTAAGGATTATATCAATGGGATGATTACATGGAAAAAAAATCGATATTATACAAATATCGTAGAATATTTATGTAATAAAAATGATGAAGAAAAGTACATAGATGAAAATTCGCTATTTTTAAATTAATTGTCCAGGAAATACATATATAGCTTTAGTAATTCCACAATAGCCTCGTTTTCGTCATCGGTGCAATTTTATAGATTCCTCTATATAAAGGGCTATATATGTGGTTCATGTACCATAGATTGTCAACCGCTGAATATAAAAGTAAGTTTCTGGGTGGGTTTCGCAACCCTATCAACATTTCACGAGCATCTCAAGTTGAGGTATCCCGTGAGGATCGACCTATGAAATTGTTTGAAGTTAAACAAGTTCCTCTCTACGTGTGTATATTTGCGCGTTAATGTTACTGTAAAACGCTTCAATAGAAACAGACCAAATTCAAAAAATTTTAACAAAAAAAAAAATTCAAAACGATACCCAAATAGAAACATTATACGCCCGAAAAAAAAAACTCACATCAAAACCACGCTGATACACAAGCCTAAACAAACAGCGTCAATTCCCACGAAAAAAACCTCATCAAATAATTACATTGGAGCGAATTAAGCGCATACGCGGCAACATATTATACGCGAAATACATATATTAAATACGTTTACGCTTTCACGTGCGCACATTTCGCGTAATAAAGAAACGGGAGTTGCGTGAGCCGACGCTCGTCCCCGCGGAATTATTTAAAAGTGACGGTATTTAAAAAGAACGCCATGGCGGGAAAAAAAGCGCGCGTGTATGGGAGAGTTTTTCCGAAGCGCCGGGGTCGGAAAATTGCGCGGAAAAACTCGGAAAAGCGCTCGCCGGGGAGGCAAAGTTGCGGAAAAAAGTGTAAAATGCCGGCGAAATTTAAGCCGGGATGTTTGTATGGAAAATTTAGGCGGTGAAGGTGGGCGACTTTTAAATGTAAATAAAGCTGTTGGGGAGGGTATTGATTATTTTTTTTTTTTGTGGAAGTTAATTCAGTTTGTGTCATTTTGTAAATATTTTATGATATCTGCTTTGTTTGAATATTAAAAAAAAATATTTATTTTTCAATGTGAATGTTTATGCTAGTCTTTCATTATTTTTTTCATTTAAAAATCCAAAGGAAAATGTGAGACCGATATTGAAATTGTTAATTTATTATTAAGTTCATACAATGGAATATGTCGTACAGTTTCAGTTTTTTATAGAAAATATGATGTTTGATAAGAAACTAATTGATACAACCTATCATTATGCAAAAAAAAAACATAGCTTACGTGTATTTAGAAATTTCAATATTTTTATTGTTTATTACAGAACAAATCAATTTAGAATATCATTAGAATTAGAGTTGCTTTCTTTTTTATTCAACGAAACATCAGCACCGTAGAAAACAATCATAGTTTACAAATGAAAGTAAAAACCAAATATAACCTAATCATTGACACTTCCGAGACCATGAAAAGGAAGGAATTAAATGAAGACAATGAAAAGATAAATTTCGAATTTTGCCAAAAAAATTCCATCGGTATATATTGTTTGTATACTGTGCAAAAAGGTTTTACATCATAAGCGAAATAAGTAATTTCGCATACGACGCATAAAACGTGCACTATTTAATGAAAAAAATCTTTGAAACTGAATTACAGAAGCCTTCTTTATCCAAAACACTCATTCCAACTAATAAAATCCACCCAATAACCCTATCGCATATCACTTACATGAATTTATATTTTTCGACAAAAAAATTATAACGCTTAGTATCAAAATTAAATAATGTAAGAAGAAAAAGTTGAAAATACAATATAAAATGTTGCATCTCAATCGAACATGTTTTAATTTTATGGCACAAACTAAACTTAGCGAATTTAAAAAGTAAACGGTTTTCAAAGCTATACGAAAAAAAAATACATTTCAGAGGTCATTGAAAATTTACAACATAACGAAGGGAAGGATCAACTATATATTATATAATACAAACAATCGAAAACCGGTGTACGCAAAAAAGCCAAACCATCGATTCAATCTTAACATAAAACAACCAATTTACAAAAAAAAAAAATAATAATCATTACACGACGTACCGAAATGTGATACGGACAATAATCTTCAAAAAACAGACCCACGGGGTATCCATTTAACACCTTGCCGACCGGCTAATGAGCCTCGCCCGCACCATAAACGAATAATTAATCGATGGATCCCCCGGCCCCCGCCCCGCCCCCCTCGATCGCGATCGCATCGATCAGGATCGGACCCAGGGTCGTTAACGGCCCCATAAATCGGCGGACGGCGTCCTTTTTCGCGTGAATATCGCAAATGTGTCGGTCCGAAGGCCGCACGCTGCGGACGAACGAAGGCCGTATTCCAATAAGGCTTAGCGGCCTTTTTCGCGTGTTATGCTCGAGGTTGTCAAAGTGCAATATCGGCGTATGGTCGTTACGCGGTCTTATCGATAGTAATTAAATGAAATTAATTATCGTTTTGGTTAATATTCGCCGGAGATGGGAAGTAATAAAAATGAGGATTGAGATTAATAAAAGTTTTACTGGTCGTAATTTCCGGATGACTATGTGTGGTTTTAGCTCAGATGATTAAATTTTGTTTTAATTAGGATTTTTTCGTAGAGTTTTTAATTTTATAGAAATTTTGTGTATTGAAAAAATGGAAATTGAAATTTTAAAAGGTAAGAGGAAAAAATCTGAAGCATTTTTTTTAATTTAAAGAAGAATGAAGAAAAATTTTAATACACAAAAAAGAGCGAAATATTTTAACTATACAGTAAGACCTAGATTTACTAATTCATTCTGAAGGTTTTCGTTTATGTCGAAACAACAAATCATAAATTCGAGAATTTTTATATATTAT
>JAOXNN020000029.1:1764562-1775107 GCA_028571205.2 Hydropsyche betteni | reverse complement strand
TACTGTAAGGGTAAACTATCATTCTACCAAATTTCATTCCAATCGCAGCTCCGGACCTCATGCCCTCCCCTTGTTAGTTTGAAACATACTATATTTCGCCGAAAAAATTTAGGCAACCCTATGTTCAATTGTTCTTAATTTGAAGTGTAAAACGTACAATTTGAAATGTAAAAACCAGTGACGTCTCGACGGCAAAGGAAAATAAGGCAATGCCTAATAACAGCGAATTCTGAAGGGTGGCAAAGTAAATTTAGTTATAAATATTTTTCTTTATAAAAACATATTCGATGACAAAATGAAGAGTATATTTTCAATGTCAATATAACAATTTCATTTTTTTTAAAGTATCAGGGTATTAAAAAAATATATTTTCGATAAATAAAAAAAAAAATTCTTTACTTTCCAAAAAAATTAAAATTTCCCTCTCTAATGGAATGTAAGACCCACATTATTAAACACAGAACTAAACCAACACATCCAATTTTAACAAACAACCTTAATATTTATAAAAAAAATTCCAACTTCCAACACGTCAAACAAACTCCAAACTCCGAACTCGCCAACTCCTCGCCCGAGCGCCCCGACCCTTATTAACACTCAACCGGCGGTACTGCTCGCGTCCGCGACTCGGCCATTTTTTCCCGGCTTCCATCGCGAATTCATTAAATATACAATGCCGACGATTCGAAGACAACGCGACAGACGCCGAGAAGCCTCCGCTGCGATAATGCAGCATCGTCGTAAGCTGCGAAAGCCCATTAAGGGCGGGTTGGCGCGTGCGCCACTTTCCCTACAAGAAACGCCACTTTCGTCGGCGAAAGTTCGCCGGATGCGGCGTCGAGTCATTGATGGTGTTTTTTTTTTGTTCGGGGTTTTTTCGGGACTTTCTCGATGTTAAGGAAGATTAATTTCGATCGCAGCTCAGCGAAACAATGGCCTACTTCTATTGTTGTTGAGCTCTGATTATATAAGCGCGTTAAGAATAGAAGGCTTAAGAGGTTGTGAGGATTTATTATGATTATATAAATTTATCACTGTAATTATTTTTTTATAATATTGTAAAAATAATGTATTTTTATATAAAAAGTAATCTTTGTTTCAATCAAATCAATAATTGGTTACTATTATTTGTTTTATGTTACAGTCTAAGTGTATTTTTATCTACGTACATTATTATGAACTAGTATATAGGCCCGATGTTAGTAACATCGGCTGTGGTTTTGTTAAGAAACGGAAAACGATAACATGTGAAAACCCGATTGTGTGAACCCAAAATATGTACCCGATTTGAATATTTAATTATTAATTAATAAAATTAAAATAGTTTATTTGTTATTTGTTTGTGACATAGGCTACCCAATGCCCGTACTCGATTTGAATATATTTAGTATTTAATAAATAAAGCCAGTTCATTTGTTATTGACACAGACATCTGTCATCGGTGATTATATATATACGTATATGTATATGGGATTCAAATATTTTTTCCATTGTGTAATAATCGACGTATTGCATAAGTCAATAGAGACACTTTCATACGCATAATATTATATACGTTAAGTGTATGCGCATAAAGACCATATACGCATGAAGAATAATTTTAAAGAAGCCAAAAAATAATCGTATCGACGCGTCGTTTTAAAGGCGCTAGCGTCATCGACACAGATACACAGCCAGACAGACGAACAGACATACAAATCCGCTATTATATATAGGGGATTTGGATCAGTCATAAATACACATTATTGGGGGGTAGAGTTGGGTTGAGTTGATTTATTATGATTATATAAATTTATTATTTTAATTATTTTTTATCGTATGTATTAAAAGATATATTATTTTTATATTATTTAAAGTAAATCTTTGCGTCAATGATTGGTTACCATTACATTATATATGACACAGTCCAAGTGTATTTCAGTCCATGTATATTTGTATCGGTCATGAATACACATTGTTGGGTTAAGGGTTAAGTAAGGATAGGTCGGGTCGGGTTTGGGGTTTGGTTTTTTCGGTGATTTCATTTGTTTTGGTCGCGGTTTTGATTAGGTTGTGTTAGGTCAAATATACATGGGATAGTAATATACGTGGTCTGCGACATATACATATTTTTTCTGCTAATATTTTAAAATGTAGCTTTACTCCCAATAAGTACTTCATTAAAAAAAATACCACTATTATAATACAATGAATCATCCAGCATATTAATCTGATTTTCTTTTGTAACTTTTTTGTTTTTTAAAATTAAAATTACAATGCGAGACAATTATTTGGAGAATATTTAACGTAAAAAAATAAATTAAGAAGAATAAACTTTGCATAATGTTAACGCCCAAATATTTATGAATTCAAGTTTCGTTTTTTTATAAAATCTCTTCTATTTTTAAAGTATTCGTACATTGAATGTATACATCAATACATATTGACCAATTAAACGAAATAGACCCCCAACAAATCAACACGGAACGACACTTGCATAGGAAACGGCGTCAATGCGACACCATAAGCGCATTGACTGCACCGAAACTGCACCATAACTCCCTCTAAAAGCTCTCTTCAAGGACGACACGGAAATAAACACAGAAAGGACACGCCGAAGGACTCAGGAGCGTTTAAAATAACGATTCGCATCCATTCTGCTGTCGAAACGCATCGGTTGCAATTTACTGCGTGCCGCCGTGCACCTGCTTCACACGATTTATTTATTATTCATATACGTTTTGTTTTATATTTTTGCGCAGTTTGCGAAAGGCTCTTATTTTTTGGCCAGTTTCAGTTTTTATTTCACGGTGTGTCGGTGAGTTATGCGCGAGAGAAGGGCTCCAATGAAATATGCGCGTGGAAAAAGTGTATGGGAAAAGTGCCGTTTGGATGTTTAATGAACGTCGTGTTTATTCGTGTATTTTTTTATTTTTTAAGATTTATATAGTTGTTTTTATTTGGTTGAGATTTGTATGTGGGTTGTGAAAGAAAAATGTTGGAATTACAACGGTGAGACATTGAAAAAGAATCGATGAGGATAATTAAAAAATACCAACCAAACCTCGCGAAATTCGAATGTAAATTTTGCTAAAATCCATACGCAATTTTCGAAAAAATTCCACGTTCAAGCGTACGAATATTTATAGAGAAAATAAAACTAGAGCACGACATGAATATTCACACGCGAAAATGTGAAATCTCCAAAAGGAAAAATTTAGAAACTCTCTCAAAAAAAAATCACTTGATAATACTATGAATACCGAATAATTTCGATACTTTATACCTCATAATTTCGGTCATAAAAATCGTAATGGAAAAATCGTGTAAACATACTGAGGATACAATGGAAAAGCACTCGAACAAATTCAGTACAAAACGAGCTTCCCTTTCTTTTCAAAACTGTGATTTATATCGAATCAATACTAAAAAAAAAAACGGTGCGCGTTTAATGAAGGCATACAGGCCATTATGTGATAGCAATCGATAACTGTGGCACAATGGCAACATTTTCATGTATATTGAAATTTGATTACTTTACACATAAAGAGGATTTGTGGCCTCGTTTCACCATACAATAAAGTTTTTTTTTATTTATATTTTACCAACCCAGAAACGATTTTTATCACAAAATACAGTTCGATATATTTTAATCATTAAATACATAGCTAATTTTTCATTTGATTCAATCATTGCATTTTTATTGAAAAATTGATTAAAATGATCAATGAATATATAAGTAGGTTATTTTGTAGAATTAAATGATAATTTAAAAATGATGATTTATAATTTTTAAATAAGAAAAATAGTCTTGATTTAGTTAAGAATTTCGAGCTAAAATAAAACCTCCACCTTTAGTATTTTAATTTCAGAAAAAAATAATGACTAAATATATAAATCATATAACATTTTAGGGTTAAAAAAATAATATTCGATACATTATTATATAATGTGACACTCGCACAAAAGGAACAACGATATACACATAACAGCACAGAGAACACATTTTTCATTTGACATGTTGTTGCTTTTTCGTTTTGGTAATGCGACGTCATTAATGTGTCAACCAGCTTCGGTTCAATTTGTTTAAATGCCAGGTTGATGTGTATAATTTCGTTTCGAATGTGTGAATTTTTAATTTTTCAATCATGCGATATGCCATGAAAATCAATTGATTGTATAAGTTATTCATACTACGTGTTTATGATAATTTTTCGGAATTTTCTGATAAAAATTATTATGAAAATTTTCTTATTTTTTTCAATAGATTTAATTAAATTGACTTTTGAATGATATTTCATTGTTTGTTTTTTGTCGTTTCACTCCAACACCGTTCGACCGATCGCCCCAAAAATTGGCATGTATATGTATTTTTTTTGTCGAGAATGTTATGGTATCATCAAAATAGGGTGACCATATTTCCCAGAACTCAAAATGGGACAGTCGTCAAAAAAATGTTCTCCCAATAATAATACCCGACAATACTCGGCCTGCTTCGTGCTGTTGTTTTAATGAATTTAAATTTAAAAAATGATTTGATTTAAAATTTAAGTCCCGAGCAACGCCGGGTACTACCCCTAGTATTTTAAAGAATAAATTTTACTCATAATATTATACAATAATTCATGTTATAAAAATCATACAAGTAAACGTAAATCGCATTAAAGACATTCATTCGATCACACAATTACTCAACAATACCGAATCGCAAAACTTTCCTGCGGATCAAAAGCGAACTTGCAAAATCGAAATAGCGCCAAACTCGATTTCTCGACTCCTTTGTGGCATCTATATTTGATTTTCAGACGTCTGGTAGAATCGAAGCTTTTGCCGCTTTAGCTGGCTTCTAATGAGGATCGAAACGATCTGCTCCATGTATGCGGTGTGGAACGCACCTAATAATATGTGGAGCTACTCTAATTGGATGTGCCTATTTCAGCGGTGTTCGAAACTTTGAGCTTTGAAAGCGTATATGACTGGTGTCGGTTTTCAATGAAGTTAGGTTGTCGTGTATTGTGTTGGCTCGTTATGCTGAAAATTTGGAGCTTTCAAGTCGTGTTCTCAGACATGATTGAACTGTTACGTATGAGGAATTGATCGAGTCGATGTATTGGAATGTTCAAAGCTTCAGTTTGGGGTGCATTTCTTGGATTTGATTGAATATGATTTTTTAGATATGTGTAAAGAAAGCTCAGGTAGGCTTTGACCAAATATGATGTTATTTTTATGAAAAATGTATGATCGAATTTAAGAGAAGTCTATTTTTGAACTGTTCATATAATAAAAATAATCGAAGATTTGTTTTACAGATTTTTTTTATGATATATCCAAAGGGTCACAGAAAAACGAGAAAGAAAAAAATAAGGTGGTTTCATATATTTAGAGATTGTGATTAAAGAATTCTTTTCTCGAGAATTTTGAGAAAAATATTTCTCGAGAATTCTCAAAAAATCTCAAGAAATTAAAATTTTTCGTTAAGTGTTCATCATATCGGCTCTTATTTTTTTGACCCGTATTTAAGAATTAAATTTAGAGGTAGGTTAAAGGTGGTTTACGGCTAATAAAATAAACTCTACATATGTATATATAAATATTAAAATATGAAAATCTCTATGCAAAATATTATTTAAAAAAAATCGTACAACAAAACTGATTATGAAAACATAAACTCCCACACAGAAAGCACGACAAATTCCCGTACATACGCTCTCTCAAATACGCCAATTCGAATGCAAAAAATGACAACATCCCGTACGAAAATATGGAAAAAGAGCACAAAAAAAACAACCACTTCAACCTTATAACACAGAGGAAACATATCGGGAGAAAAGTAACGCGAAAACCGCGGTTTCGGTTTTTTTGCGCTTTTTATTACGCGCGAATGTCGCGCGTATAAGGGCGCGCGCATTTTTACAAGCGGCAATAAAGAAAAACGGCAATTTTCCACCGTGTGCAAGTCTCGAGAATTTTCCGGAGGCTTTTCCGACCCGCCGACTTTTCCGACTGCCTAAAATAAAAATAACGACGGCGAAAACGTACGCGCCGCACACTTTCGACCTGTGACGTGGTCTGATTCGCAAATTTTTTTCGCAAGTATAGAATTTTCCACTTTATCAGATTGGTATTTTATTATAAAATAAACTATTTTTTATTTTTAATATTTAACATATTTTTTTTAAATTTAGAATGACAATATTGCAACGAAGTCAATAAATACTCAAATAATGTGAATTGTATATGAAGCAATGCTTAGTTGTACAGATTTATTTTACTATTGCGTTTCTTTATCATAATATATTATTATAAATTGAATAATGAGTTGAATATGTATAATAAATTCGATCTCAAATAAAAAAAAAGACTTTTAGATAGGGTGACCATATTTCCCAGGAACTAAAACGGGACGCTCTCCGGACGGGACGTCAACCCGTCAGGGGTCAACCCATCAAGGGTCAACTCGTCAGGGGTCAACCCGTCAGGGGTTAACACGTCAGAGGTCAACCTATCAGGGGTCAACCCTTCAGAAATCAACGTGTTAGGGATCAATCCGTCAAGAGTCGACTAGTCAGGGATCAAACAAAGCAAAGAAAAACTAAATAAAAAATGCTATTTTACAATTAAATATATGAACTAGCAAAACGGGACAAATCAAACCATTTTACGAAAATTACGGAAAGAACACAAGACACGACAAAAATGGGACGGTCCGGCGAAAACGGAACGTATAATCAGCCTACTTTTAGATGATTTACTCATTCAGATATCTAGCAGTCGGAAAAAATTCGAAAAATTTTGTACATATTTAAATTGACGAAATTCATGCATTCGCTTATACTATTTTCCCACGTACAATAAAATACAAAAAAAAAACACATCAAAACTTCACATAAAATTTTCACGAAACGTAATTTTTTTCTTTTGCATTAAACTATATATTTTAAAATAAAAACTCGAATTTTTTCTCAGGATAAAAATTACAAGACGTCGCAAATTTTTTTACCAAGCGTAAATTGATATAATTTTTTTTTCCTACGAAAATGAAAGCAACAATTTTCGAACATACACCCTTCATATAATATAATAAACGATCTCGGGTATATAGCCTTCATAAAACATTCAACGTAAGTTCTCGAATCGTGAGGAACTTCACCTTTGCTATGAGTACGTGATTTCCGAACGGATTCGCTCTACGTTTTCGTTGATTAATGTCGAATCGTGTGTAATGGGTATGAATGAGTCGATTTCGAATTAGTGCCTTGTATCAAAGATTGGAAATCGACTTTATTGCGAAAAATCGTAAAAAATTTCCACCGTGGAATTTTTATGAATTTGGATTGGTTGAAGAATCGATTTTTTTATATGTTATATATTATTTTTAGTCAAAGTTCGTGTTTAGTGTCGATTAAATTATTTGATAATATAGTAATTACATATGAATTAATGATGATGTAATAACAAAACATGAAACTCTCCTATGCATTAAAATAATTGCGGATTCAATTCAAAACTTTCAAACTCACATAACACAGGCGAAGCAATCCGAAGCTTTCACGTATTATTTTTACATGCAAAAACAACAAAACACTTACATTGAACAACTCAAAAAGCATTTAATTAAGCGAAACGCTCCTCCATCCAGACCGCAAAACTATACTGTCGTTCCAGACGCGAATTTTCCATTTTCGGCAAACGAAAAACTTTTCCGACCCCGAAATTTTTGCCCCTTTTATAGAAAAAGTTCACTTAGCACTCCGTTCGTGATTCGACAACGGTGTCTGGCGAAGTCCCGACTAATTATTATACGGTCGAATAATGTTCGACGCCATAATAATAATAAAATAATGGCTATAATAACCGCACTCGGCTTCCCCGGCGTTTCATCCCCTTCGATTAATTAAGCTTAATTAGCCGCCGAGGTTCGTGTAATTTGAAAGAGTGTCCGGGTTTTTGTGGCGAGATGGGAAAATTTCGCGCATTTTTCAATTGTACGAAAGCGGCGAATGTGTTTTTGTTTGTCGGGAGAGGCTTTTATTGTATCGTTTCTGTTGTGTACAATGTGCTTTTTCGTCTTAAATATATGAAAATGTCTTTTTAGACTCAAAACGATCTAAATTTTAAATAAATTATACAAGCAACATGAGTTAAAAATCCTCTCTATATCTTTGAATTTCTATATTCTACCTTTTTTATTTAATTTGAAGGTCAATATTACATCGATGCATAAGTTTCATCGTATTTTTTGATGGTCAAATATATTTCTTCTTTCTCCGAACTAATGAATAACATATGTATTAAAAATATTCTATTATGTGAAGGATCTAATAGTAATATAATATGTACAAAACAAAAATTCAAAGAAAATTATCATTATTAACATATATAAATCAGTGATTGCAGAATACAAATTTTTACACACCAATATTTTTATTTAAATAAAATAACAATAATTCTAAAATATTATTTTATAAAATCTTTCATCAAATGATCTCTAATCAAATATACATCTAATGATCACATCACACGTCGCTCAAAATAGTCAAACCATTGATTTTCAATAGATATTTTCACCATAAAATAAACGTGCCGATAAAACGCCAAGACTCAAACTTTCCAAACGTATAAAATCCGTGCGGTCCTTTCGCAAAACTCACATTAGTACGTTATAAATGCAATTTTATGGACACTCTCGAACAATACTAAATAACGATCACACGTAACAACGAGTTTACACTATAAAATAGCCTCGTGCGAGATAGCATAAAAATTTATGCGTAATAAAATAAACTAAGAGCTAGTGGCCCATACTGTACATAAAGATTTTTTTCGCTCCGGTTAAGAGATAACGTCGTTCGAACGCGGCTTATCGCAAACGATCTGAACACTTCGTATCTACTTTATACGTTTATTATGGTACGTACAGTTGAAATATTTATCGTGAACTTTGTGTGTGATACGTGTTGGACTTTGGCTGTGTGAAAAACCTGGTTGAATTGTGAGATTTGTGGAGAAGATGGGTCTAGTCGAGATTTAACGATGGATACATTCGTAGACGATTCGATTGAGTCGTTTCGTTAATGTGAATTCAATATTTTTTTTTGAATGTGCATATACATTTTTTGGATAAATGGTTAAACACGAATCAAATCTCGTTCATCTAAATTTCATTTTTTAAAAATTCATAAATTTTCAGCGATGATTTAATCATTCGAAATTTCATCTCTCATTGAACATCCATATTTAACGATATCTATTTTCAAAGTTTATTGTGATTTTATATCATCGCGATATGACTATTAAAGCTTTCCAGGGTTCATTCATAAAAAAATCAATGCGGCATTATACTTATATAGAAAAATCGAAGAGGAATATTTTGAACCAAAATAGAACAAACTCGATTCATACAAGTGACTTTTATTCGATACGAACTCATTTGAAATTCATAATGTGCCGAGATTTATTCATTCATTCGTGTTACTTCATAAAAGAAAATAATTGACTTACCCCCGTACGGTACACAGTAAAGTTTCACGGGCTCGCCCTCTCTGTAAGTTCTGGTTATGCCCTGAATCGGTCTTTTCTGGTCGTCCTGAATTTCAACACGACTAGGAGGCACTGAAAAGAAAAAAATAAAATAAAATAAAGCTGAAAAAAGGTGACCCGAATGCGTACGTCGAACAAAAGCGAACCGAGAACGACAGTCCGTTGAACTTCATCAAGAATAAAACCAACCAGAAAAAAATGGAGGAGGTCTCGAAAGGGAAAAAATCTCGACTATATATACAATATTTTATATATTCAAGTGAAAAACGAATATTCCGTATGATATAATAGTCGGAGATTAAGAGAAAAATGAAAAACGGGACACAAAAGGGAATTTTTCACTGTCCGGTCTCTTTGGCCCCGGGCGACGAAACGATTTCCTCGTTATTAAAAAACCGAGGTCCGAAAAAATTGAAAACGATAATAATAACGAATAATAATGATGAAAAAAGTTTTTCGGGAAAACCGTTGACGTCTTTCTCTCTTTTTTTACGGCCGCTGTTATGACAAGGCGTCTTTTGCAGTTTCAATGGGGGAAAAAATGGTCATGTCTTTTGACTAATTTTCCGTTCACAGTATATAATATTATATATATGGAAATTTTCAGTTTTTGAACATTTATTTCGAATTATCTGAAATATTTATTCATTTCAGCGATCGAGTCTTCCAATTAAATTTTTTGCACACCTCGAGCCGTTCTGAGACGTTGGATTTATTATAATATACACTAGAATTGTAAATATGCTTCTCAGAAATAGAAAATATATTCTTTGAATACAAAAGTTCAAATCTGTAACGAGAAATATTATTTGACTCATTATATATTATAAATAACTCTTGAGATTTCGAAAGTATTTTTAAATTTTCATTCAATATGAAATGTGTTATTTGAAAATGAATTTAACTGTTTTAACACTTTTTTTGCGGGCGTGGTTTGGGTAGCGCGAAGACCGGAAGCGGGTATATCCGAGTTACGTTTGCAAATTACAAAAATCGAATAAAAATTATATATTCGTTCACAAACAC
>JAOXNN020000029.1:1742555-1755387 GCA_028571205.2 Hydropsyche betteni | reverse complement strand
GATGGATCGTCGCGTTTGCAATTGGGAAATTTGTGCAATTTTTTTTAAAGAATGGATTAAATTTGATATAAATATGAAAAATGTATCTGGCTGGAATGTGGTGTTTAGTCGATGTATTTTTTCCCATTTGAATAGTCATTACAATACGGTATTTAGTAGTAATTTAAGCTTTTCAAAATTAAAATTTTGTGACACGAATAAATTTTATTCATAAATTTAAATTGTATGCAAGTGGAATGTTTGGTTATGTGTTTTATTATGGTTACTTACTGTATTTGAATTCTCTAGAGTCCCATGAAAGTTTTGTTAAATTAAAGAATTTTGATGAAATAACGAGTTTTCATATACATGTATATACTAGGGATGTCATTACTGGTAAATCGGTTTACCGGTAAATGACCCCAAAACAGTTCGGTAATTAACAAGTATTTTTTAATATTTACAGTTAAATAAAAACGATTTTTTTTGTTTCGAATATTTTAGGAGTGTTTTTTTTTAAGAAAATATTTTTTGAAATTTGTATGTGAACGGTTTTTTTTGAAAAAATGTAATTTTTTTTACAAAAGTATTTTTACTTTTACGGTTTTATTTTTTTCAAAATTTAATTTCCCGGTAAGCATCGAATTCAATCGAATTTTTTTACCGGATTACCGATAAATGAAATTTTTGGTAAACCTAACATCCCTAATGTCAAACAAATATTTCGTTTTAATCGAATCGAATGTATTGAATTTTAAGTTATATGATACTTCATTAAGTTAATAAATGGATGCAAATGTATATATTTTGAAATTTTTAGCAAAATAATCTTGTATTAATTGCATATGTTAAAAAATAGATGCCTAACATTAAACAATTCACCTATCTGATTAAAAAAATAATTACAAAACCGTCAAGCTGCACCAAAACCAAACAAATCCGAAAACCACAAAACGAAAACCGCGAAAATTCCCAATGAAAACCCCACACAAAATTTAACCAAACAAACAAGAAACAAAAAACGCGCGAAACCCCACGGAACACAAACAAACACACATCTCCGGAACGACAGTGTTGCCACTCTCCATACGCGTCTCGGCCCCGTCAGTGTTGCCACCCACCGCAGGCCGAACGGAAAAAGGGGACACCGGGGCAGAGCGGGCACCGCAAATGTGTTGTGTGTGTTTGTCCAAACGACACTCATTACGGTGATTGCCGCTCTCGTATACGTCTTTTTTCCTCGGTTGTGTTTTGTGTTTTGCGCCGTTTGTAGTGTCGGGTGTTTCGTGTCAAAGGTAGGTATGTTTTTTGTTTGGATTTGGCATTTGAAAGAATATTCGAATTTGATTGAAGAGCGAAAGTGTCGGGGTGGATTTTTATGTTTATAATGTGGCCGCACCTTTATATTGTTAAGGTTGGTGTGTGATTGTAAGATTTTTTGTTACTGTAAAAAGTTTTGTTTTGTGTGGATTGGATTGCTGAAATCGTTTAGTAGGAAATAATTTCAGATTGATCTAAGAAATTATTTTTTTATTTAACGAATAAGACACACCTTTAGTTATCGTTTTAAATTAGTAATTAGTTAATAGGTTGTAATAGAAAATAATTAAAACATGTTATTTTTTTAAATTTATAGACTTCAAATTCAAATTCAAATTTTTAGACGTTAAACGTTTCAAACTTCGAATTCAACATTCTACAATTCGAATTTAACGTTTTAAATTTCAAATTGGACGTTTTATACTTTAAATTCAACAATTAATTAATAGTTATTAATGTAATTGAAGGCTATGGTAAAGAACTTAACCAAACTTTCCTTTAGTTGAATTTGAAGAGTAAAATGTCCAATTCGAAGTGTAAAATATTGAATTTGAAATGCAAAACTGTAATCTATTATATTTAATTTATTCAAAACCTAATTTTACAGGTTTAGTATAAAGGTAGACAAAAAAAATGGTCGATTGCGAAATTTTTATGGATTTTCAATAAATTAATATTAATTTGATTCAAAAATTATTTTGAATTAAAAAAAAATATTGATAAAAACCAACTAAGCAACCTTCAGATCATATCATCATTCAAATTCAAATTTTCACATACAAAAAAAAAACCAAAACCATTCAGACTAAACTTTCGAAAAAAGCGCCGACCGATTAACCGCAAAACCCCACATTTCCCCAACATTTACAAATTGCGCCTTTCGGACCTGCGTTTCTCGACGTCCTCGCGTACCGTAGTCCTTTATAGTATGGTCCTTTATGGTATAAAGGACGCAAAATACAGTACTGTGTCGGATTTGTTTGTCGGCCGGTCGTTAATCCGCCGCGAAACGGACTCGGATGTCGCACCGAGTTGACCGTTTCGACTCTTTTGTGAGAGGTTTTCAAACGGTGGGGCGCGATTTGCAGATACAATAGTGGAAATAGAACAGAGGGGGTGTTTTTCATTTTTGTAGGCCGTTTTTGCGATGGGTATAAGCGAAATAGATCGCTCCGAAAATAGGCTCGGTTTTTTTACGGGTTTATCCTTTCAGTGTATGGGAAACGTCTGGTCGTCATTTTCGGTTGGATTTTGTTAAAATATTAATTCTATTTCCGTAAAGTGTTTATGGATATTAATATTTTAGTGTCTGCGAGATGGTGTCATGATAATATTTAGATTGAATAAAGTAATATAAATTTTTTCATTGATAGTTCATATGTACATAGAAAATACTTGAGGAAAAATATGCAATTATATTAAGTTTTTTTCATACGCATTAAAATTTTAATTATTTTAAATTACAATGATAAAACAAACATTCAAAAAAAATTAAATGAAAACTCTACTATATGTTCGTAAATAAAAATAAAATTCCCATAAAGGCTAAGTGTGAAATTTCATACTGAACCAGCAACATTTGCGGTTTTTAAATCTCAGAGGTGCAATCTGTTGAATGCATGCGACTTTAATGGAGTGAAACTAGTATTATGGGAATGGGATTGGGAATAAAAAAAGTTTGCGCATCTCTGATTTAGAACGCGATTTAATCAATGTGAGTGCATAGCTTTTGCGATGATGCTTGTACGTCACATGGCTTTTTGAACTAAACGCAATCTGTGACTCCCTACATAATATGGGGACTCATTTGGGGTGTGTTTTCTATTTGATTTTATCAAAATCATTTTAGAGTTAATAATTCTTTTTTTTTAATTTTGAAATTTGATGAATTTTGATTATCAAGAGAGTACTTCAAATTTTAACTGACCATATTGAAAATTAATATGAAGGATCAAAAAAAATATATTATTAATACAGAACAAAAATAATGCACGATATAATTCAATTTTTTGTATAAATTTAATTTTTGATTTGAATAAAAATTTTGAAATTTTCAACTACTTACATTTTTTTTACGTTTGTGAAATAAAACATTTTTTAACATCGTATTTTCAAAGTGAAAATGTTACATCATTTATGTCTATTATTTTCAAGTACCTCAGTATAAGTAGCACTACAAAAACGTTTCAATAGAACAATAAAAAATCGCAACATTCACAACGAAACGAAGCTCTTTGAAGTATCAGACTTTCGTTTTTCACCGACATTGTTCGCTTTAATCGTTTTTCACTTCTTTTAGCGATTCCCTTCAGAAGGACCTCGAACTACAGAATTCAGGCCGAAAAACTTAATAATAGTTAAACCGCGACCCGGTTCCGTGTTCGAGTGTCGATTTTCAGCTGAAAATCGACGGCTTTCGTTAGAAAATTTCTCGCGCTTTTGTGCTAACGATATGCGTGGCGCTCGAACTTTTTGATTTATTAATTCTATTTGTGTTTTCGAAAATTTTCGAGCGCTTTTTCGCTTTTCGGGAATGTCGTTCGCTTTGTGTTTCCGTTTCATTATGGCGCCCTATAATAGAAAATAGAATGGACAAAATTGGCTTTTTGTAGTTGTGAATGTTTATTTTCAGGGGGGGCTCGTTTGTCTACTTTTCGGAGCATGTATTTTTATGTGACGCTTTGTAATATAAATATTCTCATAAAAGAATTTTCTTATTAAATATACATGGTATCATGTGATAAATTTGCTTATTTACTACAATAGAACTAAATGGAGATATTAATATAAAATTCCAAAAATATTTTCATCTAATAATAAAAACTGATTTTTTTAAAAACAATCTAATATTTTTAAATAATAAAATATAATATTACAAAAAAAACCTAATATTTTATAAATCTCAATCCATCCAACGCGATTATATAATATCTCTCATACATTTCCCGTTAAAACAAACCGTCCCGAATTACAGCAGCACTAATATTGGTACACATTTTCATCTCGAAATACGATATTTCGGCCACATCCTGCACTTGTAACACATAAAGTAACACAATAACGTAACATAGAACACTGTGTGTGTTCCATTCTCAATTATCGATATCATGGTAGCACATTAGCCGAAGCACTTTGTCCACTTGACCCGTTCGTCGAAAGCTTTCACGGGAAATGGTACGAGGAGCTTTCGGTTCGCACTTTTGAGGTCTTTGTACTGAAATGTGTGCTGTAGGTAGTAAAATTTGATGGTGTTTAAATTTTATTATGGTGTTATGTTTGAAATAATACGAGGAACGTATGGGAAAGATTAATATGAATGTGTTCATGTGAAGTTCATCTCATTGAATCTTTTAATTAAAAAATATATTTTTGTGATACTTGTAACTACTTTGCAGTTTCATTTAATGTATTTTTGAGAAATCCTTATATCTCCTCTTGCATCAAAGAAATTAAAAATTTAAATGATATGGTTAATGAAAGCCAATTTTAAAATTTTGTTGGAAAAAAAAATTGCTGAATACTGCAGAAATTATAAAAAATATATAAGATTTCTAAAAAAAACTTTTGAATATTATAATGATACAATTAATAAAATATATTGTAGATTTGATCCATACTACTTTATTTTGAAACTCATTGTAATTTCAATAAATTGTTCCCACAGATCAAATCATTAACTCCCAACAAACCTAAAGACAACTCAATTATTTTAACAGCGGAAATGCACAGTAACACAAAAACCATAAACACCTCGAAACAAAGAACAATCGGCACTTAAACCCGTTCGCGTCCACACAACGCCACGTGTTTAACCCCATAACGACCGGTCATCGTAAAATCCTAGGAATGAAAAAAATAATAAAAATAAAAATTCGGTTGCAAAGCGCAATAAAAGCGCCGGCTCTTTTGTGCGGTCGTTAAAAAGCCCTCGGTGAAAAAAAAAATTAACGGTCATATCGTGTTTCTCCCATCTGGTAATATTTCAAGTAATCGACGCTAAGCCGCAAACTACGGGCTCAGGTGATTAAAAGCTCTCTTATTAAGTGCGTGATTTATGAAGGCTTTTCAGCCCGATTCCTAGCCTCTTAGGGTGGTTTTATAATTTGGATAGATCGATGGAAGGTGTGGTTTATTTTGCCATCATTGAAATTTGTGACGGAAAGTATAACGCGTGATGATTATTATTTTGTGTTAAGTTATTTTTTTTATTTTATGAAAAATTATTCAATTTTATATATTTCTATAATGAATAATGTATTTTTTTATTTAATTTGAAGATACTAAGTATTTCAATTTAAGATATGTGATTAATAAATGTAATGCAATTAATGGGAGTGAAAATAAATACGTTATTTATAATATAATAAGTTGGAATGAAAATTAATGCGGAGATTTCAAGTTTAACCGCAGAGTAACGATGTTAAGAAGAAAAAATCCAATCAAAGAAAAATCCACATATTGTTGAGAAATACAATGCTACTCGTTTCATTAAGATCATTAAACGAGAGGGAAACCTACCGTTTTTTAATACATTTTTCCGAATAAAAGTACACATATACAAAAAAAACAAATATAACAAAAAATAAATACGATATTTTCTTTTTTTTTAATACTCTTAGAAAATTGTTTCCGGCAACAAAAAGTACTTCGTAAACGAAGTGTGTTCTTTTCTTCTACCTTGCGTATTTTTTTCGTTTTTTTTATTTTTCATTTTTTTTTCACTGCACCCCGTATATATATATACAACGGGAGTTATTTATTTTCCAAGCTCGTCTTTGGAGCTAGAAGAAAAACGTCCCGCCGTGAAGTTTTCCTCGCTTAACGAGCGCGGAAAATGTATGGACTTACGGGAAAAGTTTAAATGCGTTCGATAGTTCGAAAACGGGAAAATGGAATCATCAGACACAAAGACTTGTTGTCGAACAGAGTTTTGTTTAAGTAGCACATTGTCTAATGCCAGGTGCATCGTTGATTAGCCTTATTTTGTATATGAAAGCCGGATTGTGTTAGCTTTTCCGCTTGGTATATTCAAGCAAGTTGTGCATAATATATTTGGATTTGTTAAAACAAAACTCAAACGATTTCGATATTGAAAAATACATATATATTATATATTAAAGATTAAAATAAAGTTCTTCCTATATTATTTGAAATTTTTAAACCACTTTAGAACCCAGCTTATTTTTAAAGAATTCCATCATAGACCCAAGTAAAAATTGTGTAACCAGTGCGTGCACCAGTGCTCTTGTATCACAGAAGTGGTTAAAACGTAACTTTTGAAAAATTTAAATATTGTAAAATAGATCGAAGATAGATGATTAAATTCATTAAAAATAATTGTTACTTAATCAAAATAATGAATTCAAAAAATTGAATATCATAAACATTCAATTAATAAATATTGAATCAATCAACTGAACTCACATGAACCAAGAACAAAGATCAAATTTACATACGCAACATTATAAAATTATAAATTCAATTAAACGGAACATCAAACACAGTCCACAATCCGACGACTCATTCCGAAAACTCCCGTAAAATATTTATACGAGTTAACCGTTTGGGCTCCGTGAACCTTACGCGCGTAACGAACGCAAACACAAAGTCGCGGAAACGAACGTCGTTATTGAGAGAGGTTAGCTTTCGGTATAAACATACAACTTAATGAAAATTGACTTATTTGTTTTGTTCTCCACTTCATTGCGTGCTTTCTTCCCGGCCAATGGTGTAGGGGTTCGTGATGTTTGAGGACGTGGCGTGTGTATTGTTAAGTTCATGATAGTTTTTGGATTTATAGTGAAAAGTTCACGGTTTGTTTTCGATATTGATGGTGTTGCGGAAATGGCGGGAGGTTATTTGAAAATTTTATGTGCGGGTTAACCGAGTTGTTTGTGTGAAATGTGAATCTGAGGTTTTGTTGCTTTGTAAGTTCTGGGTGTCATCTTTCTTGTCTCGTTGAATAGAGTAGTTCGAAATTATGATGTGTAAGCCTTGATCAGTAGATGGATGGGTTATATTATAGTTTGAAGTAGCTTCGAAAGTAATGATTTCAACAAAAGTTACTTTTGTTTCAAAAACATTGATACATGCAGTGAAAATAATTTAATAAAAAAAAATATATTATATATATATCATGGACTAAAATTAGACAAAATTCTACTCTAAATAGACAAAAGACCAAAAATTGAGATAATAATCGCGACAAAATTTCAGCCCTAGACGTCTTTTGTGAACGTCCCATTATACGCTTTCTATACTGAAACTATACGAGTAATAAGCATACACTTTACGTACAATATTACCATGGAGTAACTAGTGTTTCTCAAACTGCATATATAAAAGGAAGAATTAAACTTGTGTAATAAACTGTGTGATCTAAAATTTGGTCGTAGTCCCTGAAGAGTACCCAATTTTCCGAAACAGGTCAATTTTTCTGCCAAGTTATAAAGTTATTTTATACAAATTTATACATGTTAAAGTACAGATTATCAATTTAAATTTGTATACCAACCACACTTTGATTAAATGGAGAGAATGAGAGTTTTGATTCCATAAACCTAATATTCATAAATATATAGTTCTACGTTAACGTAGTTTGATGGGTCAAAGTAACCCCATAGGAGACGATAGACCGGAAGTCCGGTCCAAAGCCTAAAAGTTTGAGCTATGCAAGTTTCCCTCATAATATAAAGTCCATACTATATTTAGTGTGAAAGGATGTACGAGAAACAGTTTAACGTTTTATGCTTCGATAGTTTGTTGATAGGAGGCGAAAGTTCGTTTATTATGTACGAAATTGATTGAATATTAATTTAATTAATTTTTTTATTAAAGTTTCAGGTATTTTAGAACCGAAAGTGTCCAGAAAATTAGTCAACATGATTATATTTAGTTTGTATGTCAATTGGAGGATATGGTTTTTCAGTACCATTGAATGTTTCAGATTCAATATTGAAATAATTTTCTATTCGATCGTTTTATTTAAATGGATTCATATACCATTAACAACATAACTTAACACATAAAATCAAAAATTCACATTGAAAAATCGAGAAACCCGAATATTTAAAAACCCACAAACAGCTTGGTAATCAGCGCTCCACATAACAACACTATGGCTATATAAACGAGTATGATATTCAGATTTGAATAGGTGAGAATTAAGCACGTTTTCGCAGCACCGCAAAGTCTGCGCAATGAATGAGTCAAATTTGACTAAACTAAGCGATTGTGAGTCGCAGAAACAAGACGCCAAATTGAGACAACCTCGCACGAAATAAAGGTCCAAAGTTAAAACGGAGCAACCGCGAATTTCAAGCATTTAAAATCACAGAACAATTCTTAGCAGAATCGAGAAAACGTTCCCGTTCAAAAGGCGATATACCTGTGCAAGCAATGCTAAAGTGTGATATATCGATATAAGATTCGAAGAGGCGTCTTTGCACAGCTATTTCCTAATTGAAATAGCTACTGGTTCTCTAATCGCACACAAAGGACTCGTCACAATGGTGGGAACATATATATGGTGGATGTAAGCAGTGCAACCCTCACGCATATAGAAGTGAGACAGAGTAAATGTGTCTGTTGGATATATGTATGAGGATTTTCGTGTCGAAATTCGTTAAATTGAATAGTCGAAAGTCTGTTATTATGTGCGAATTATACGATGATGATTTTAGAGTTAGTGGTCTTTTAGATAATAATTTGGGAGATTTAAGTTTGATAAGAGAGAGGTAACAATTTTAAGTATCGTATATTTGAAATCAATTTTTTTTAAATGATGGTGGAAATTGAATCGAAAAATATTGATATAATTCATCATTAAAATAGGTAATAAAGAATTTAGGGTCAGAAATTTTCATATTTATAAAAAAAATAATATTGAAGAATTTAATGTTAAACTTTTCTTAGTAAAATTTTTGCAAGTTTCCAGTATACAAATACATCATATTATTACGTTGAATAAAACATAACTATTAATATAGAACATATTAAGAAAAAATTATAATTAATAATCATTATCATCATCATATGCAACCATTTTCCATCAACTTTTACACCAAGAGACCTCTCTTTCCAAAACTTTTCCATTCATTCAATCTTGAACTTTAATAATCCAATTGATTCAACACATCTATTAAATTTCATCCATTAACTATTACATTATCCCTTATTGCATTTCACATTACCTTCAACCATTCCAATACTTCGCGTGTCCATATTCCATCCATTCATGACCCCGCTGACAGAAAAATTCTCGGATTCCGATCACCTTTTACCATGACAAATGTCAAATACCCAAACTATCACATTTCAACGTGGATTGAGACGTTCGACGCGGCACTCCCCGCATTATATATCGCACATATACGGGATTAGATAGTGTGGGAAAAGGGGAATTCCTCGTTTCGGTTCGATTGCAACGAAAAATGCGATTGTGGCCCGATATTGGCTCTTTGAGTTTCTACAATGGTCGAGTATACGTATACGGGCGAACGTGAGAGTTCGAGAGTCTGAAAACGCCAATATTTAGGTGACTTTTGGACGGTGTCTTATAAATAGAATTGTCTGTGAGAAACGGAGGCTTTTTTATTGGTTTTTTTTTGGCGGTTTTGTGGGCTCCGCGCGTGATTTTATCGTATATATTTTGTATGGAATTCGATTTTATTCAATCATTTTTTTTTTTTTTCGGGATATGATATTGAAGTATTTGATGTATAATATTATGTTATAAATTAGTCTTTTATATATATTTTTTAAATTGAGATAAAAAATTGAAATGTTTTATTTTTCAGAGAAACTAAAAGAGCATACATTAAGACGTTCATAGAAATTTATATTAATTAATCATTTTTTTCATTAGACTCATACATTTTATTCATCCGTCTTCTACTGAACATAACAATTTAATGATATCTTAATTTGAAATTTCTTTTTATCCAACATACGATGTAAATATAATAATTGTATTTTTTAAAAAATTATGGTACAGTTTTCATACTTCAAATCAGATTATAAGAAATCAATTATTATTAGAACTGTTGCCATAGTAATCAATTAAATTATTATTACGAATTCTCGTTGATTTTTTAAAACGTCCAATTTGAAGATAACGTTGAATTTTAAGTATAAAAATTAAAAAATAAAATTGTTTATATTTCATGAATTGAAATACACACCAATGCCAATAAACAATCCGGAACCCATCACAAAACTCATGTGAATCAACATCAAAACCGGAACAACCAACCAATAAATCGACCTCGATTAATTACAAACATACGAAACCCACATTGCCAAAACTCAGCAGTACCAACACACAACAAAAAACAAACAAAAAAACACCAATAACACACATTAAAAGTCCGTCGACGTGGACGCGCGCGCACGTTGATGGACAATCCGTCCGAAAGTGTCCATTCAAAAATCCATCATGGCCCCCGCACACAAAAGGACACCCGCTCGGAGGCCATTAAAAGCAAGATGGCACACACACACGAACATAATAATAAAAAGTAATAAAGAAAAAATGGACGTACGTGCGCGGAAAGGACTCGGATATTTATTTTGTTCGACGGGCAAAGTGTCCTTCGAAAGTCGGCCATTGTTGCCGGTTCGCGCCCCGCATTGTGTCCCGCCGTTTTCGTGATATATTGTGTTGTAATGCAATAATAAAATATGATATTGTGGTGTGTGGAAATCCGCGGGAAACGTTTAAAGGTGCGAAGAATGCGTTTATAATCCGTTTCGGTATTCGCGGAATGTGTTGCGGGTTTCGGGGCGTTTTTTTATTGGTTTGATTTCGAAAGATATCCAGTAGGAGTTTTTTTTTTTATAATATTCTGTTTTAAATGTGTGCGATTGTTGTGTTTTATTTTTGAAAAATTATCTCGAATATTAATAATATTTATTTTATATCGAGCTTTTTCATCGTGAGATTTTGTTGAGATACTCAAATATTATGAATATGTGAAGGTTATTAATTTAAAAAAATTGAAATTTAAAACGTCAAAGTATATTTAGAATCGTATTAAGATTAAAAAAATCTATTTAATTTTTATTTTCCGATATAAAAGTAATTCTAAAAAAATTGTATCATAGATCAAAGTCAAAAATTTGATCTCATAATAAAATTTTCTCATTATTTTTAATGTAAAATATAAATATATATTATTTTTATACGTACGTTTGCTGTTTCTTAAATTAAGTATTAATACGTTTTTGAATAAATAATTTTATTGGATAAATCTAAGGTAAGGTAAGACTTGCCTAAATCCGCTATAAGTTTAGTTCTATAACAATTAAATTCTAATCTAAAATTCTAATAATAATAATAATACGAAGTATTTTTCAAAATTGAGTAAACTATCATAAAATTAACTACAATTACAACATCTGGAAAATGGCGAGATGAAAAAGAAGGTTGATGGTTTATGATTGTAAGCTTTTTAAAATAAAATACAAGAAAATGACAATCAGGCGTTTAATATATTACGGTATTAGACAAGTCTCTTCCATATTTTCAGTAAATGAAGAATTTTTATTCATCTGAATTATAAAATATTTTTTTAGTATTTCCCAACATTACAAAACATACAGTAAACCCTCCTATAGCATATACATGTTAACTGCTTGTTTCAAATGCATTTGAAAAACGATTAAAAAATTTGAATACATTTGAACGATATAGGGGGGGGGGAGAACTTTAGGGGGGCTTACTGTATTTTAAAAATTTCAAAAACTTTTCAAACAAAAAAAACACATGAAAATCATTCAAACAAAATAATCGAGCCAACCCGCCAAAAATCCAACCCACCAAATCATAATCGCACTCAACGACGATCAAACAACGGTCAACCCGTTGGTCGCCGCGGCAATTAAAACGATTAAAACCGGCCATCAATCACCGGCCGCAACGCACGCCTAACAATTCGCACAACGGCAATAGCCATTATTGCGACCGCGGACCGCACTTTGAGAACCCGCGCAGGACCACTTGCGAACTTTTCGCTCGGTGCGCGTCGCCGTGCATGTCCGCAATATGTCGGCGTTGACGTTCTCGGATTTGTCCGGGTTGTTTTCGATTAGGGGAGTGCTCGTGTTTTTCGTGCGGGGTTGTGATTTATGAGGTTTATGCTGTGTTCGGTGGGGTTTTTGAGTAATTTGAGGAGTTGTGTTGATGTTTGTTTATTTTTTTTAGGTGGATTGATGATTTTGAATGTTATGGCTCGTTTGTGATGATGTTTAATTGAAAATGTATAGTTTTGGTTTTGTATGATGATGTTTTTATTATACTAATCCCCTTAATCAACATAGGTTCGACGTTATAGGGGGAAATTTAGGAAATCAATAAATGAAGCAATTTTATTTTTTTTTTTGGATATTTTTACGAGTTAATTGTGTTTTTTAAATACATTTGTAAAAAAATTAAAAAAATTGAATTAAAATGTGTTTGAAAAAAAAAATGATGCTATAAGGGGGGGACGTCGCAGACGTTGTAGGGGGGATTACAGTATATGATTGTAAGCGT
>JAOXNN020000029.1:1714105-1737775 GCA_028571205.2 Hydropsyche betteni | reverse complement strand
TAAATTCCGATGATCCCGGCCATGACCACTGGAATTATCGACTTCATGACCAAATCCGGCCTCATCGGAGCCGTATTTGCGATGGAAGTTCCACTTTTAGCGGTTCCATAAGCTGCCCCGAATGATGTGAGAACTATGGAAGCTACAACTCCAAGAACCCCTATCAATGTTCCATAAATCGGGTATTCTTCGCTGGCCATTTTGATTTTTTTTTTAAATTTTGATTTGGAACGAGTGCTGTTGTGTATGTTCCGATCGAGACTGGTCCGTTATCTATCAATTGATTTCGTTATCTAATCTGATTTCAAAATTTCGGTTGTTCATATCATGTGATTTTATATAAGATAATTTGAATATTTTAAGTCACGAGGCTTAAAAATAATGAACCATTAAACACATTTCTTTGGGAATTAATCACAAAAAATGCATTAAGTATTAACTTGCAAGGAACTACGCAGACCATATTTAGCGATCGTCAATCAACATTAAGCACACAAAATGGATACGCAGCAAAGCCTCCAGATTGATAGCTGAAGCCTTCGGTGCAATTAGGCCGGTCGAGCTTCGAATATTACACGTCATTAACTTGAAAAATTCGAGGCGATTATGCGTCATTGTTGTATGGTGTTACTGTGAATGGCGAAACGAGGTCATATAAAAAAATAAAACATTTGAGAATCGCTAAGAACCCACCCCGCCAATCCAGTTGATATATTTGTTCTATAAATATTTGTTTTTAAATGAAAATATTCAGATTTTTTTCACACTTTATTATTTTTTTATCGTTTCACACATTTTTTAGACATGTTAGTTCAAAACCGCGTAGATCGAATACTATACAGATATAGACATGCGTCCCTTCGTACAAAAGTGTAGGATAAAAAATAAAATATACGGTAGGGTCGGATCGGTTTGTTTTAGAAGCTCGAGTGATTTGTTGTTTGGACGACGGTTTCGGACTCTATATAAATTGGGACCCATCTAAAGCTACTTTATTTCGACTTTCGAATGAAATGCATTTTTAATGCTGTCTTATTTGTTTTGTATACATTTTTCCCACCCAATCATTTGATTATGTTCGATTGTTTTATTCGGTAAATTTTAATTTTCGCAATTTGATATGCTTTGTAAATATTTTCGCAAAATGTGGGCTGTGAATTATTAACAAGTTTTAGTAGAAAATTGTTGAGTTTCAAAATCAGTTGATTCCATAAAATATGTACGCACAGTTTCGAGTAAACTTGATAGAAGCGATAAAGTTTTGCAAACAGTAAATTTAATATAAGCCCTTAAATGAATACTTAATCGAATTCCATATACTAATAATGCATAAACAAAAATCTTAAATATTTAAGTATTTAAACAAAACATCTTTAAACAAGTTTAATAATCAATTATTTCATAAAGACACACTTATCAACGTTCAATTCTCGACACACAAATATAACTCTTATTCAGATCCGATTATGCAAAAGTGCATAAATTTGCATAACTGCATACACTAAAATCGAATCGTGGGAACAACGAAAATTTAACGCATTCACGACCATTCGATATCTTTGTATCGAATCTACATCTTCGATATTTATTTATTTAATTTTTTCAGGGCATTCAATTCAAATGTGGACGTATTAACATATGCATATGCAAGAAGTGCATTTATCGAAGGTCTCGATCATGGCTCGTTACGCTTTATTATATTTTTGTATAATGTGATAGAATTTTTATAGGAGTATTTTATATCGATTCGAATGTCTATCAATCAATGGGGCATCATGTCAATCAAAATTCGATTCGTTTGTACGATTGAATTCGTAGCGCTTCTGATATGATTTTTTTTTTTAAATATAATATATTTATATAAAAATAGAAGGAATATGTAAATTTAATTCAGGTTCATATAATTATTTAAAATTATATAAAACTATGTAGTTATACAATATAACTATCGAGTGATATAAATCTGACTGCCGACAGTGTGGCGAAATCAAAACGGAATTTATAGGGAATTCCATGTGACAACACGTCGAGACCGGTTCAAATAAACCACTGAAATTTGCTGAAATATTAGTTCAGGCTGAAAATTCAGATGTATTCTTGCAACGATTCAATTGTGCGCAATCTGTCAAATCGATCATGTGCACGTCGACGATGACACTGCTATTGTCGTTGAAATGCAGGCATGTGTCAGTGGCATCGTTGCCTTTTTGATAAATCAGAATTGTGGTGTGTGTATGTGCGTATGTAAATACCTTTTAGGATGGGTCGTGTTGATAGGAGACTTTGAAAGTTTACCTGAAAATAAAAAAAATATATATATTAGTCGTTTAATATTCATATATATGATTGGTGTTTCTCAAGATTTTTTTTTTGAGAATTTCTCGATTTTTATGAAATTTGCAGGTTTATTGAGAATTTTTATAATTAATTTTTTTATTAAACATTAAATCATACAAATGTTTAATTATAATCATAGCTTTTTGATACTGTTGTATAATATTTGAAAATATGTATATGTCTGAAGATTTTTACTCTTCACATATGAATTTTTTTTTTATATTCGCGACAAATATTTTTTCATTGCTCGTACGAGTAAAAATAATGGATTTATGAATAATAAAAAAACATTCTTAAAATTAAAAATTAGTTGCATAGTTTTGAAACTTCGTGTCATATTTGGGTATTTGAAAAAATTATACTATGAAAATATTTTTTCGAAAGTCATCACATGTATAATAGAAAAAGTAAATTAAAAAGACAGTAAAATAATCGATAAGCTTTAAATTTTTTTTCAAAAATGACTAATTTATTTATAAAAAAAAAAGTTATATGGGTATTTTTTCATTCATCAAAATTCTTTGAGTATTCTCAAAAAATCCGAGAAGAGAAATAAAAATTTCTCATTTTTCAAGAAACGAGAATCATCGATAAATCAAAATACCTAAATACGACCCGATGCTAATACATATTAACAAAAAAATCTTTGTCATACAAAGCGAAACCTTTAGTTTGATCTAATGCAAATTTCACAAACCGTCATTCGATTCTCACAAAACCAAAAATACATCCCGGAGGACCGAAAATAACACTTCTTCAGCTGAACCGAAAAGTATTGATCGCATAAGCGAGTTCTTTCAGCCGACATACACCCTTCAGATTACGCGAACGTCTAAACTTTGACCGTCCGCAAATAAAAAGCGGAAAGTTATCATACGCGCGGATTACCTTCGATACGAGCCCTGTATATACATCCCTATTATGGCGTACATAAAGGAAGAAAAAAGGGAGAAACGTATAAGCGGAATCAGAATTTTCGCCAAATATTGAAATTGCCTGGAAAAAATCCAACGTAAGAAAACAACAAAGTGGGGCATACAAAAGTCGTATATGGATCTTAAATAATCCGTGCTTTTGTGATTTTAAGTATTTTTTCTATATTTGTGTTGTATATATTGAAATATATATATTTTTATTTTTAAAATGCATCTGAAGATGCTCCGTTGTCGATCCTTTTGTATAGTGGGAGTTTGCCCTTTATGCGATATTAGAGGGACAGTCGAAGACGTTTTGTGTTTGCAAATATGAATAAATCTTGGAATTTATGATCATATATCTTCTTATGCTTCTCAACTGCTTACCATTTTGAATTTAAATGGAAATTACTTTGAGATTTGAATTGAATGAGTTTTTTGCACGAACATGATTCATCTGAATATGTTATCCGTTGAGATTTTTAGTGCCTTTCAATTTATTTATAAGAATTATTTTTTCGATTAAAAATATTCTACAAATCTCCCAGTTTGACAAACGCTGATATTTTCTTACTGAAATCGAACAAAAAGCATCACATCTCAGGTATTCGCTAACGAGCGTGCGTTCTGCAACACCTGGACTATTGAGCACGTCAGGAATTGAGCTGTTAAGTGACACGGGAATTTAGATCCTTTCACAGCCAGACGGTTGAATGTAGACATCATTTTTTTGCATAAATAAAATATCCATATATCTTAAATATAATATAAATAAGGATAATTGTGTAATGGTTCTTGGAAAAATGACTCATTTCGGCGGTCCTTGAATTCTGAGCGTATCGGCAAAGTTTTCATCGTAAACGACAAAGTCGTGTAATGTGTCGTCCGTGAGAGGAAAGTTTGCCAAAGTGAGCTAAATTATATCAGAATAATTTATTTATATTATTTTGTTTCAAGACCATACAGAATTTTGATTCAAATCAAATTTCAAATCTTGAAATAACTTTATTATAATATATAGATACATATATAGAAAATTAAAATATGGATTCATAATTTTATGAAAAATATTTTATATCAAGCAAAATCATATAAATCAAAGGAAGAGTATAATTTAAAATTATATTAATACAAAATATAATTTTTTGAAAAATCAAAACAAAAACAATTGTAATAATAATATTCTTTAAACGAGCGCGATCTCTAAAATCGACATATATGAAAAAAATTCAAAATCTTAAAAGTAAAACCGATCGAAAAAGCCAAAGTGCCAAAGTTTCAGGTCGAACTGACCGGCCTGGATAATTCACGCCCTTCCAGGTTCTTATTATAAATTGAAGGTTGGGATTGAAGCCCCAACGGGATGGGCGGGTCACCGCCCTGAAACATTGATGAGCTCTGAAAAGTTTGTTAGTCTCGAAGACCAAGATCAAAGATGTCTGAGATCTAGATGACGCAATTGCAAAATATTAATGCCGTGTCTACACTATTTGGTTGAAATATGATTATGATGATGACAGATCAACCATAATAATTGATGACATAAGAAAAAAAGCGATGAAACGAATTTAAAATTTTCTTTGAATCGATTCAATGATAAGCGAATGTTGTTTTAATTCGATCGCTTATTGCATTAATAGCAAAAAAAATAAATCGTGCAATAAAGTCATAAGAAAATGGTGCAGTTTTGGTGCGAAATGGTTGTGAGTTTCCAGTGGCGGTTTGAGTCTCGGCAGAGGTCATCAACTGGGTCGTAACTGGTGTTGAATAAAACATATGAGTGTTTGTGTTTATATTTTATAAGTCTCGTTTGAGATGAGCTGGCCACTCTTTGGCATTTCATTGACGGTTTGCCGTTCGATGAAAAGTGAATAGTGAAAAAAAAGCATCCGGGTGATCTTTGAGGCAGGTTTTCTCAAAGTTTTATGTTATATGATATAAAATTTGAATGAAAAATATATATTTTCTAGCTCGTTGATATTATTATAAAAATATTTCTCTTTCGACGAACAAAAATGCAAAATAAAAGAATATTTAAAATACAATACGGATACGAAAATTTTCATGAAAATTTAAAAATGTTTCTTTAACTATAAACTCGTATATAAATCCTTTAAAATTCAACAAAAACCGACACAATGAAAAAAATAAACAACCCACACGTTTGCAATTAGTACTAGTGGACATCGGGCACTAATGGACCGCTCGCAACGAGATAGCGAACCTTTTTTCAACCAAAAAAAAAATGCAAAAATAGAAGAAACAAGAACTAAATCGAACGACAACCACCGGGCAAAATCCAGATCGACGCAAGATCGATCCTTGCACTGCGCGTGTGTCCACTTTTTGCTTTCGGAAATATCAGATCCCGTATTTTACCCGCTAATTGGCTGAGTCCCTAAAAAACTGGGCCCATTCATGTTCGTGGACGGGATTTTCAAAAGCATTCTGTTACTATTGTTTCTTTTCAGACGAATCGGATACGTGTCCACAAAGGATTGTATAATTTTTTTATTGTCTGATTCGATACATTTTGAATGGGACGATTATTATGACTTTGGAACCGGGCGTAGTTTGATATTAAGCTATGACAACTTTGTTTGTGGAATATATTTTTTTCAATACAATGATCATATTAGAAACTTATAAAGAAATGTAATACATCAGTGTTTGACCATGTACCAGTAATTGACTTTCTGTAAGAAAAATGTAAAAAATAAAATTGTAATTTACAGCCTATCAATTGCATCTTTTCCGAAAAAATTATAATTTTTGGATACCTTATTTTTTTTTGTTTTTCTGAAAAACGACTAATTACTGGTACATGGAGAATTTTATAAAAAAAATTTAAAATATTTCAACAAATTCTAATAAAATTATTTAAATTGATAAAATCATAAATTGATTAGTTATTAATAAAATAAATACCTATACGTATTTTATCTTCAAAAGCTTCGATACAAAGTCACTTAATTTAAATAAAAAAAGTGTTTACTTTCGATATTATTGTTTATGAAAATAAAAATTGTAATTGATACCTAGAAAATAGAGTATTGTTACAATATTGTGAAAAATTCAATTTTATTGTAACAATATACAATAAGAGGATAGAAAATGGATGTAAAATTGTGACTATCGAATCAAGAAAAACAATAAAATTTAAAAATAAATTCTGCGGAAAACATTTCATCTATTTTATAAACATAATTACGTTTAAAAAATATGAAATTCATAACCTTTCAAAAAAATATATCTACTTAAAAAGCAGCATCGTTAAAAAAAAAATCTCAACGTTTCTTTGTGGCTGCAAACACAGCGAAAATAAACATCTCACAATATTTTATCAGCAACACAAATATGTGGTAAAAAAAATATCCACCGTATATATTTTTTGCGATTCGAATAATACAAATTCGACGTTTCGATAATTGTTTCCGTCTGCTTCGATATTAAAAAGGCTCTCGTTTTCGGCCACCCTGAGGGCACGAAATATCGCGAATCGTGTCCCAACGAAACTCAGATAGGGCACGAACCTGCCCTAAAATTCGGGCATTTTATCTGCTAAAATCGATAAGATACTTTTCTGTTAGGGATCGTCAACTGTTTGGTTTTTGCCGAAGAATAGTCAGAATAGTCAGTTTTGCAGAAAATCGACTAGTCTCGTGTAGCTTTATCGAGATCGGATGAAAATGTTTCGGATAAGATGCTTTGTATTTTATATAGTAAAGGTGTTATATTTTAACTTTTAAAAGAATAAAAAAGTTTTCGTACTGTAAGTTGGTAAAGAAAATATTTCAAAGTTTGCGAAAAGTTCATGAGAAATTTATGATAATTTCAGCGCAGAATTTAAAATATATCACTTCTTGTTAATTCTGAAAATAGTCTAAAAGTATAGTCAACAGTTTTTAAAATAGAATTGTAATATTATATAAATAAAAATTGAATTTGCGACTTCTGCTTTTCCCCAATCACTGTTTGTCTTTTCCGTAGCGGCTTCGAAACGTCGAAAAGTCCGATAAGGACAAACTCTCGAACAAATATTACAATTAACGTCGGCTCCATCGTCAAAAAGTTGATAGCGGATCGAAAGTTGACGTCAATGGACGTAGCCCACATCCGAGCCCGAACAATATCATACGGAAAAAAATAAAATATTATTCGACACAATAACGTAGCAAAAGAAAGAAACAATCGCAATCTCCGATCGAGCGCGTATTGTGCGAGTCCTTACAGTATTTTCTATTGAAAATAGTACGTGTAACGTTTTATGTATTATGAATTTTTATGATTTGATTTAATCCAGATGCGTCGTTTGCGTCATTCGACTTCTGTTCGAGTTTATTTCCGTGTGCGGTCCGATTTGACTTATCTTAAGGTCTCAAGTGTCTGAAAAGTCTTAAGCGGATTTTTTACTTATTCGGTTTCGGACAAATTGAAAAGTTATCTATGCGCTGCGATTCAATTGGTTTTACTGTGAAATTTTATGTTCAGATATGATATTTCGAGTGTCGGATTATACGGCCCAATGCATTCATAAACGAACCGTCAATTTTCTGAATAATTGAACAAGGAAACTACAATATTTTCTTCGACCACGAGCAAAACGATTCTCACGAGAGACAAACCCTCTACATAAAAGAAGCAATATAATCCTTGCAGGAGACAAACCTCACCTTCTACATCCATAATATAATAAATAGAGAGGTAACACATCAAAGCACCCCAACTGGTCACAAGACGGGGATCATCCCTAGCCAAATAAGAACACTCACCCTCTTAATACACGAGTGCTTAACTTTGTGCCCGTGAGCGAATAACAATAATGAAATTCAAGTACTGAATTTAAATTTTTGAAATTTAATTTCATTCGAACATATCCTTTTAGAATAAATATAATTTTTTTTAATATTTTCAATAACACACAGATGTCTCTAACAACTCATATCATGCGAAAAATTTCCCCATTCACCAAAACCGATTACCTCTCATATTCGGTACATGATTTGAAATTCTATGTAACTTTCTACATCCATCATTAAACACATGCAAACGACTTCATAGTTAACGCCGTATAAATTGGACACCGCTGCCTTAATGAATATCCATCCGGATAAATAGATCGGTTGTAGATACGCGTTTACACGTCCCCTCGAGGACCCAGGATCTGGAAGGACAAAGTGACACCACCCACCACGGCTCCTCCTGGTCCTCCTGCTGGGTGGGTTAATTTTATTACCGAAGGGCTCGTCCCGGAGGGCTCTTCGCGAAAATCGATCGTTTGCTGTGACGGTCGGTATGATACCTAACGGATGTGTGTGATTTGTCGTGGATGTTGGTTGTTGATGGTGTTTGTGTTGGCGGTTATTGGATGGTTAGTTGATAGTTTTATCTAAGATATTTTTATCGTTTGAATTGAAAGGTTTTGTTGGAAATTCGTATATATAAACAACTTACTTAAGTTTATGTAGTCTAAAAATTGTTAACATAGGATGAAATCTATGGCTTTGTCAATCACTTACTGAACGAGGAAAGATATTGTTTCAATTAAAATCGTAGTCAGTTTCATATTTAGGTATTTCGCAATTTAAAATTGTGTTACATTCTTGAATTTCCATCATAAGTCAAATGTGTATATTCAATACTAGTGTATGTGAACGAGTCATTTATACACATGGCCTAGTTCATGTATAAAAAAAATTTTCTACATATACCTAGACTAGCTGATTTTAGGCCATGTGTATAAGAATAAATATAATGCATATAGAATGCGTTAAAACACGTTACATGCATTATACCTACAATTTCTTGGAAATGCCAGTCCATATACATTTGGACTGACTATGCACTTGGATAGCGACATATAAAAAAATCTATTTTAGTTATTAAAAAAATTCTTCTGTTGATAAAATAATTTAAATGATTATATTTTTTTTCGGAAATGCATTAGCCATTGGTAGCCGTAGCTTTTGATTGAGCAAGTAATTTTTGACAAATAATTAATTAAAAAATACATTTTTCTTCGGTCGGACTCGAGAACTACCCGTAACTCTTTTACAATAAACGATTCAATGTATGTCGCGTACTATTATTAATTTATCTCTAGAAAGCACAAACATATGAAATTGAAATTGAATATTATTTCATATTAACTACTAAAACGTTGATATATTGAGTAAAATACGATACATTCGAATTAGATAACTAATCAATATTTAATAGCCAAACGGATGATAATGACAGCTAATATGAAGCTGAAATGCACCAAGACCATGTACGTCCAATACATAATTGATATTACACACCGATACAATATCATCAACATATATTACCGTACACGATACTGAAACCGGCGAACAAATCAACGAAAAATGCACATAGCCAAAAATTTACGATATCAATCCAATAAAAAAAACCATACGCAGCAACAATCCATGACTATAAATTCCTTATATAAACACACGGCCAAGTTAACCCGATATATATGGCAAAGGGCACATATCTTTCAGGCCCAAAAGTACGTACGATTTTATTATACGAAGGACATGAGTTATTCGAGCCACTAACGCAACAACGGATCGCATTTTTCACGTTTCATTTATTTGAACTATTGCTGTTCGCGTGGGGCCACTAATACGTACATGTGTGCTTTTCCAGAAATGGACGACTGAAACAATGTTAACCGTATCGTGAAATTCCGGATGATTTATAATTCATGGCGGAATCTGACAATTTGCGTTGAGAAATTTTGTATGGCGGTGTATAATTTGAGATTAATGTGAGTGTTGTTATTTCGGTAGGTGGGCTTGGAAAGTGATCCTTTTTCAAATATAAAAATAAAGGATGGTTTGAGAGTTCTTGGAAAATTAGATGATCGATCAAATTTGCACTGTTGGAAGAATGAGAGATAATTTCTAGTAAAGGATTGAACGCTCGAAGTGATCAATTTTTTTTACGACTATTGATCAATATGTATTAATACGCACATATTAATTAGATTATTATAATAGTCATTCTCGATATATACCCATCCTCTTTTTATACGGTTCCAAAATAAAATGGTTCGAAGAAGAAGAATCGATTTTTTTTACAGTATTTTCACTTTAACACGATATGAAAAAATATATTATCATGCCACAATGATAAGATTCGCCAGTATTTTATACGATTATAGTTATTAAAAAAAATCGACGATTTTTAGTGATTTCATATGGCGAAAATTTTCAACATTACACATTTTTGATAAAGTATATTTGGATTGAAGTATCGTCCAAATATTCTGACGGAACCTATTTCCAATATTTATATATAAAATCACCGTATATTTTTTACACAGTAGTCTCTGAAGCACATTCTTCGTAAAAAAAATTCATATGAAATTTGAAGTTAAAAAAGGTATTCAATGAATAAAGTACATCAATCCCGACCATTATTCGATCCATTTCACAAATACTTTCTATGCAAAACCCGAAGTCTCAGCGACACCCCCTCCCAAAATATCACAAACTATATCATAATACATTCATAGTCCCTAACTATAAAAGTTAACCCATAAAAAGACGAGAGATGCGCATCGAACTGAAAGGACTTCTGTATTTCGTTTTATTGTATGCAGCGGACCGTACGCGTTTCAATAACCGCCTTTGTTTCACCACCAGCTCTTTTCCTATTTATTTTTTTGGAGCCTGTACATTTTTTTTCTTTCTCTCAAAGAAGTGTCAGTCAAACTGTGGAATTTCATTTACATGCGCTTCTCCGTTTAAATCTCGAAAAAGAACACACATCCGATTACGATTTCACGAAACTCTAGACGTCAGTAATAGGCCATTGTGTCGTATCGTCTTGTGTTTATTCATTCAAAGTGTTATCTGGGGTTGTTCGTTTATTTGTAATGTAAATGTAAGAGGCTTACATATATTTAGAAACGGTAGTTTGATTGCGTAATATACGAGTATGTATATTTTTATTAATAAGTCATTTGTAATACGATAGAATAAAATTTTTAAGCCTTATAATATTTGAAGATCATTAATGGTTTATTAATATTTGATTGTTTATACTTACTGAAAATTTATATTTAACCCGTACAATAAAAACAAAGGTTTATTACAATACATTTACATATATTATAAATGCTAAAATTTTCTCACGAAATTGCTTCATCGTTCGCTTCTAAATCTTGTTATTTTTCAGGAAACGATCGAGCCTTATTAACTTTCCAGTAACAACAATTACATATTTATGCTGTTATGTGTACTTTTTAAGCGAAACGATAATAACATCAAATATGCATCGGCAATTTTCCCAGAAAATGTAACACGATCCGTTTTTGAGATAAAGAACGAGAGCTCATACGAAGGACTTTTCTCGTATAATAAGTGCGTAAATATAAATTTTAATAGGATATCCATACTTTGAAAAAATAATGCTTTCAAAATTGATCAATCAAACTAATTATATTGTATGAATACCGGACATAAATAAAAGTCTAAGTGAAATTTTTAAGATTTTTAAATACAACGGTTTTGTCAAGAAATTCCCAAATTTTCATATACAGATATATTGAAAACAGATTTTAGGGACTTTGATCATATTTAAATTATGGGCGTTGGTATATAGAACGTATTCCTATTATAAAACCGACTTCGGATTTTTTGACACCTACGTTCTTATCTATGTCCGGTATTCATATAACGGCTACAAATTTAATTACTATGTAATTTTATGATGATGAAACAAAAATATTGTATTTAACGTTCTATAAAACTGCAAATTTTTCATTCTAATTTTTTTTACAATACTATCAAAAATTCAATGCGAAATTTAAAAATTTATAAATAAATAATTTAAATAAACCAATCAAATTGAAAATTTCAATATAAAAAGTATGAAGCACATCAATTTCGAAATATCTTCAAAAGCACCCATAAACCGATAATTTTACCGCTCACAAATCCATGAATATCGGACTATCCTGCTTTTTTTCCCAATAACAAACGGTCATACTAACTCCACACCGACATATCAACGAAAATACACTTACATACGAGCAAATACACACACATGCATATATCGTGTGTCGATTCTGTTTGCCCTCACCAACGAATGTTTGCACATTTTACGGTAAGATTTTCGTTTTGCGTAGTGCGCGGCCATCGTTTCGCGCTCGACATAAATAAATATTAAATTTTATTCTCGACGTTCTCTTTTGCGAGCTTTAACCATGTGTTGGACGTGTGTGTTGGTAAGCTGGCAATTTCAAAAAGGAAGCAAAGGTTCGATTACTTCGATGGAAGATGCGCTTTTTCGATTGAGAATTCTGTTCCGTTACATGTTTTCGGTTTATATTGTGAATTAAGTACATGTTCTTTTGTTGTTGAATATTCGATTGGGAATATGTTGTGAAAGTGAGAATGGAATCAATTGAATTTTTAAATTTTAAATAAGATCTCCAGAAATCTTTTATATTGATAATTCCGATTTAACTTTCATAATCTGAAAATTATCAATATGAGAAAATAATTAAAACTTTTTTGATTACTTATGTGTCTAACAAAGTACATTTTAATTTAAATGATATTTTAATTAAATAACGAATGAATCTTACGTCACTTGAATCATTTACACTCCCAACGGACTATACATATTTAAATATGTAAATAATCGTTGCTTTGGACAAATTGTATAGTTCAAGTCCCAAAAACCATCGATCCAAATTAAAGTGACTCATCACGAACATCCCCCATAGCATCGCCAAGTGGGGGCAAGACCAATTAAAAGCATAGGCATTTTAAAAACCATCAATTTCCGCATTTTGAAAGGGGCCGAAATGGGGGAGACATATACCACATGCAGAGTATACAGTTTGCGCCATATACCACGATTTACTATGGAATTACTATGAGGGTTGTAGAATCAAAGCTCACAATATGAAGTTCGGTAAAAATTTTGAAGTATTGTTTTATTTTTTGACCTTGTTAGCCTTAGAAGTTATTTGCACATTGACATGAAATGTTAATATATTTATAAAATGATGATTATTTTATGGAAAATTCGTTTAATATGGATTTATTACGAAAATTGCTAGTGCTCCGGTATAATTCCTAGATTAATTGATTAATATGACTAAATATTAAGCCAATAATACAAACTAACTTAATTTGATGGATTCCAAATGTTGACAGAACTAGGAGCGGCTTGAATAATTTGATAATAGTGATCGTTTCTAAACTGTATCAATTGAGTATATATTATAAAAAATAAAATACGAAAATTTTAGTTGACAGCGCATGAAAAATTATATTTAAAGGATTAATATCTTTACTCTTTGATAATCAATTTTCATTTGTTACAAACGGAATAAAATATTAATATTCCCAAGCGACCACAAGTTGTTATCTTCAGACATTTTATATGGGAAATAATTGAAATATTAATCACTTTGAAAGTTACTTTTTCCTTATTTGAAAGGCTTTGTCCTGCAGTATTCATTATGCAAATTGCATACGATACTAACAGTAATACAAAATGCAACAAACTTTCTACTTTAAAAAAAAATCATAAAATGCCCACTATTAATATGAAAATTTTTATATTGACCAAAAACACACAACTTATTCTCGATTGCGATTTTCGCCACAACGACCCCCAAAATCCAAACACCACCGCACACCTTACACCATAAGAACACCCATACACCCCCCCACTACAGGATGACCCCGAAATTATGTACGTACACGAATTTACTTACCGCACAATGCTCGCGCACGTACCATAGAGATTATTACCAATTTGCGTTTATGGCGGAACCATGTCCTCGTTGGATATTGCGTTACGGCCTGCACATTATACACTCGAAATATTATATATAATAATACGAATTATTTATTCGATATCGCTAATTCGCGAATCGGCCTTTTTTAGAAATCGGTAGTTCAGTAATGGGATATCTGCTCGAGGTGTGTGGGTGTGCTATTGTTGCTGTTGTTGTTGGTGTTTTCTTGCGTATCCGATTACTGTATGATTTGTGTGGTTGGAACTTTCTCGTTTTGAGTGATTAATTTGTGTTTAAAATTAAAATATTGTTCTTGTTGGGGTAATTTGTGGAGGCGTCGAGTATGGAGTGAATTAAGTTTGTAAGTTTTCGTAAGATAATTTTGAGTTGTTTTGTATGGTTGTTAAGTCATGATTATTGCTTTTATAATTTGAATTCAACTTTTCAAACTTCATATTCAACCCAATAAAGTTCAAATAAAATCTTTTGTAAATCAAATTCAACCATTGAAAATTATCATTTGAACCATTGTCATACATACAAGTTTTATATTTCAAATTTTATCTTCGAAACATCTAATTCAACCTTTTAAACTTTAAATTCAACATTTTAAACGTCAAATTAAACCTTTTACATATGAAATTCAACTTTCAAAAAGGATGATTAATTAAAACTTTTGTCAAAATGATGAATAAAATACATAATATCTATTTCTTAATTGACTTTATTAATTTCCAATGTTTGAACTAGAAAATGAAGTTCACAATGTTAATTTTTCATTGTAAAACTTTATTAAATTTTTTAATACATCATCATTAGACACAAAGCTTTAAAAAAAAATACCTGAAACAACCTTCAAATATAAAAAAAAATATTTATATTAAATAATAATCCGTTCATTTATTCAATAATTACAGTGAAATAATTAATGAAATTCGATAAAAACTTTTTAATTAAAAAAAAAATTTAAATCGAGAAAAAATTATTAAACTCGCAAAATTATATTTTTGAGGTAATAAATCACGTGATACATATCCCTTATTACAAAGTTGCGCTATGAAAAGATTTTTTTATACATTATTAAATTAAATTCTCGTTTAACCACGCTCGTTACGAATAGTGAATAATGCGATTTTTAACGATCCAAGAAATAATTTTGAATTAAAACGCTTCCGGAAATAAATTTTTAATACATTACGCGAATTTGTAATGTTTAAGTGCCAAAAATAAACATGTACGCGACCCGAAAATGAAACAGTTTCGAATTTAATTAAGGAAAAAGTTATTCGTGATAATTTATGGCATCTTATAAAAAAAACAAGAATAAATTAATACAATTTTTACACGAAAAAGTAATATATCTTTCTCGAAAATCACTCATTCAACTCTAAATACGGGCGTAAGTACTTTGTAAAGTTCGATCCATAAATAAGTAATATTTTCGTTTGGAATAAATTGTTATTTGACATGCACAACTCACGCATTCAGTTCTATATAGGAATTTTTCGTTATTGAATCCGACTTTTCTTTGGAAGAAGTATTTTTATATATTTTTGCCGAACAAATTTTTAAGCATTCGCATGCGAAATCGAACACGTCTGTAACAGTCGGTACCTGCTCAAGAATATTCCACGAAAATGTTCTACTTCGACTATTACTATTTACTGAAACTAAAAGTTAGTATAAATGCACTGGGAAAATATATTTTTTTTTAAATAAAAAATTTTTTTTTTAAATAAAAAAAAAATATTTTATCTTTTGCATTATATATATTTTAAATAATTTGTGTATATAAAAAAAAGTTGAAATATATATTTTTAAAACGTATTTCTACTAAAAAACATTAATTTAAAAATTTTATCCAAAAATATACGTAACAATCTCCTTCAATTTGAATTTTAAGGTTGCTAGATTTTATCCATAGACAGCTAAAGCTTCCAGCTACGTTGACGATCAATAATATTTTACTGTTATCTATTCGCATGACCCTCTCGCTTAGAGCGGAACCTTTAGGACGACCCTCGCCGTAGCAATGGCGATCACGTAGCCCATACTCGGATATTGCACTACGAGTAACGTATGCAGATCCGCAACTAATTCGCGGAAAACGTATGAAAACCTTTTATCTTTTATATTGCACGTTTAGAGATTTTTCGATAATATTTCCGGGAGGTTTATGCGCTTTTTAGGAATGATCCTTTTTAATGATTAAAACGTGATTTTAAATATACAACATTGAGGTTTGTGCTTGTCACAGTTAGAAGATTTATCTTTTTATCAGATTGGGAATTGTTATTGAAATTTGTTTTTCTATTTTTTGTTTTTTAAAGAATAAAACTATTGAAGTATTCAATTTTCTATTCAATATACAAATATTCCTCAACTTATGACAGAAATACGTTCCTGAACTTCTAAAAAATAAATTGATCTATACAAAAAAAATCATTAAATTTTATATTTATGTATCAAAATTCTAATTTTTAAAATTATACGATAATTTTAATAAGTCCATATTTTTTCCGAAATGCATTAGACTTACGTGATGGCAGCTTTTATTTCAGTAACATATTTAATAACAAAATGAAACATTTAATCAAAAAAATGTTCAACTGTCGCAATTCAAGGGATACCTGTACATAATTAGATTTTACTATCTAAAATTAGTTTAAGATACGTAACTCTTTTTAATGAATTTTCAAACTTTTTATTTACACAAAAAAATGTACCTATTCAAATAGAAAACGTATAAATTGAATCATTTATACACTTCGATAGAGTTCAACGAGTTTTAATTTTTTTCTAAAAATAATTATTTCAATGAAAAATTCTCGATATATATTTACAGAAACACGCACAAATTGAACCTAATAAATATTTATTAAATAATTTCAGTGTAAGGGCTGTTCTATGACAAGAAGATAATTGTAGTTAATTTAAGCACCCTTTAGGGGAGACTGCACTAATGACACGTACTTCATTTAGTACTGAAACATTATTACCGAAAGCACTAATTCAAACTGATATTCACAGATGATTCATACCGCCAAATCGCAACATTACAACTCAATTTAACACCACCTACCCCCAAAACCACCCATTGCCAAATAAGGCGGTTTTTTCACCTCGGAAACACTCGCGTTTCACTCGCTTGCACTTTTAAAAACGAAAACAAACACGAACCTGTTAATGATTAATTTTAATTTTAAAGCGAGATTTCGCGCTTCTGCTCGAAAAGAGCAAAAACGAAATTCAATATTTAAACGATCTACGTGAGCAAACTGCGCCCACGGGTGCCTTTAGTTAAAACTCCCGATGTACTCGCGTATAAGTGTGCCAAATTAAATATGCATGCGAATGTTGGGATGAAAGCCGATAATATGAAGTGAAACGTATAATTAATAAGGATGTATTTTTTTAATGTCGAATTACGTGCGAAATGGACAGTAGATATTTAAGCGACATGAGATGTTGTTATATGAAAAAAAATTTCATTATATAAACTTTCCATTATACAATGTTTTTAATATGTCTTATTGTATAGTAAATATAATGAATCAAAGTGAAAATTTTATTTTTATAAGTAATTTCATTTTAATTCGTACATAGACTTAGTGTTTTGTGAGTTTGAAAAAGTCAACAGTATGAAATTTCAATATTTTTCTCGAAATTTCCACCATTCACATCGACTTAATTAATATTTACCCATATATGTTCGGTAAATATAGCGAGTATCAAACTGTTAATTTCAATTTCATCTAGATTTTTAGCGTTGTGTTTCTCAGACACGTGCGTCGATTTTCTGGGTAGTGAAATTCGAGAATATTTCGTAATTTCTGTTCAGCACTTCTAAATATCGCAGATCAATCTAAAAGCAGTATTAATTATACCTAACACAACTTCTGATTTAATTCATTTACCTTCGAACGAATGATAATATTTCATTAGTTAGCATTTGTGTATTAAGCCTTGTTAATTCCTGGAAATATTATAAAGCGTATAATTATAATACTAAGATGAACATACACGAAAAACCTTTCTAGCCTATTTTTTCATCGTTATAAGTGACCTCGGATCGAATCAAAAGCACAAACACACGATATATATACAAAAAGCACATTTTCTTCTTAGGAATAACACGTTAATAATTTATACGCAATAACATTATCCATAAAACGAATCCAAAGAGCCTCAAACAGGCCATTGTTTAATTTTACCATCCACTTTTTTCCCCACAAAAAAGGATATACATCCGATAAACATACACCGAACAGATATATAGACAGATTAGACAAAAAAAATATATAAAACGAAGGTATAGAGAGAACAAAAGTAGTGTACACATAAGTGGACTGCCCACGCACAATAGGACGTTCGTAATTTAGGATAACTGCCCGCCATGGCCTTGTTCAGCCCGAACGGTTTTATATTGTACGGTTTCGCTTTCCGAACATAATTTAGGATATAATATTTAAAAGGCGATCGGAAAGAGCGCGAAAATGGGTTCTGGCCCGTATAAGATTGGTTATGGCGCGCCCGCCCCGGTACAGGCTGGTCCAGAGCTTATATAGTCTTTGGTCTTTTTCGAAATTGCATTTGTACGTGGGGAAATTTTGTTTTGATATACGAGATTGAATAGAATATTTTTGTATAAGATGATACGAAAATATTGACGTCTGAAGGTAAATATTTATGAAGATTTTCATATATATTTTTTGCAGCGCCGTTTATCATTCAAGCGTTTCAAAATTAAATTTAAATATTTACCGATATTCAGTGTATTTTCTCGAACGACATAACTTCTTGGCACGAAAATTTATGAAAAAATTATCGGTTTTAGGCATTCTCGAAAAATTTACACAAATATTTATGATCTTTTTGACAATTTTCAATACGTTTCATAATCGCATATGTATAAACGATACAAGAGGAACAAACTTGTGTCCAAATTACAACCGAAACTTGTGAACGGACCGTTGATAGATTATGTTCTGGGTCAAACTTTCGGGTACCGAGGTCTGAATAATTGAAGTCGGCACGTCTGAAACCGTATTTTTCCCATGATATTTATTTTATTTATGCCCTTTCATGTGAAAATGTTTATATATAGATAGTTATTTGTATGTACGAAGTGCATAGAATCAAATCTCACATTTCGTATTGAAGCAAATTTATATTTTGCACGATAAACATAATTGATCCGTTTGTTATACAGTTTTTAAAAACAAATTTAATTTGATCATAAATTGTAATATGTGGTTTATTCAACGTTAATTTTTAATTGATTTTTGTATTAGAAATTCGATCAAATGATTCTTGAATCAAATATAAAAAAAAACCATTAATTATTGCAAATAAATAAAATTTTCTATAAGATATCAAATTGTTACGAATTATAAAAAAATACTTTGTTTCAACACCTATTTAAATCAATAGATATCCTATGTAAGTAAAGTAATGGATCAGTGGTTGATCATAACAGTAATTGACCATCTTTCAAAAAACGTAAACGTTTTGGTAACCTTATCTTTAACGTTTTTCTGACCGATGGTCAATTACTGGTATATGATCAACTACTGGTGTATTACCTTAACTTTAATAATTTTATATCATATTATACAGAAAAATAAAACGATCCAAAAATCTCATCGAATTATTTTACAAATTTTTTAAAGAAACAACACTAATCAACAGACTTAACACAAAAACAAAACATTCATAGCCTGAAACTGATTTCAATCAACATCAAACCACAGTGTTTTGATTCAGCACCCCTCACGCATATATTAAGTCAAATATTTATACTTATATTCAGACACGTAACACGATATGATGTTGCATTATGTCGTCTGTCATTCCGAGTTCGAGTCGGACGACTCGTTAAGTACACTCGATACAAAACCGCAAAAAGCTTCTTGGTTGCGTGTCAATAATGTTGAGAAGAATGTTTTTCCTTTTTTTCATACACCGATATACAATATAACGGGTATAAATATTCATGCTCGAAACACGCTATGTCATTCGCATCGTACTCAAGTTCACTGTTTGATTGAGTTCGTTTGTTAATCTCGTTATATGCCAAAACGGTTTTTAATTGATTCAAAATACGCCCAAGCTTTGATTCATTCAATGTATACATTCCTTTGAATATTATGTGTATGATAAAATTTTGAAAATTTATCGATTTTACAGTTTTGATTGAATATGCAAAAGCAATGTGCGAATCAAATGAAAATTTAATTATCAGAATAATTTTTAGATAAAAGGATTTTCAAAATCAATTTAAACAGGCAGAAATAGAAAAACAAAAAAAAATATATATTTAAAATCTCGAACACAAATACATTTTGTTTTTATTGAACGCATTTCACAAAACATCCGATCGAAACGACCGGAACGCCAGTACACAATACCGTGTTTTATAGTCGAAGTTTAGAACGACTTAATTTTTTCTTTACACGGTTTTTTCAAAAGTCACTTCCGAAGTATGTAAGCACAAGAAAAAGGTCCATCGGGGAATCGTAAAATGGCAATTCCAAAAGCTTACACACACACACTCGCGGAGGGGCCTTTTACGACGCATTCATTTCGCGTCCATTATAAACGTGAAATTGACCGATTTTGTACAAAGGGCGAACTTTCAGAATATCGAACCTCGATATTGTCGCATGTATGGAGGCTTTTTTTTATATCTTTGAGGAGAATTTGCGATGTGGCCTTAAAAATGTATAAGGAATTCGTCATTATGTGAGATCTCCGTTCAAAGGGATAATACGATATTGGGTGTGATTTAATTGTGCGTTGAAAAAATACAGATTTTGACTGAATAATGATTACTTGTGCATTAGAATAATATACGGTGTGCATTATTTTAGGCGTATTAAAAAGTCTCGTATTGAGCATTATTTTATAATATATAGTGTGCAATGCAAAAAATAGTTTGATTAAATACTCAAAGGAGTTAAATGCAGATTTATTTTGTAGAATACACGTTTAAATTGTCCCCATATAATATTAAATTTAAACTTTTTGAATAAAAATTGATTATTTAACATTATTTAAATACGTTTTGTATTCAATGTATCCAAATAACTAATAAAATTCATTTTGGGCCATAAAAATATTCGAATATATCACTAAAACTATCAAAATTTCCCTCAATACCAGAAGGTTTCTAGATTTACGATTATCCATCCCTTCCTTTATGCGTATTAAATTCAAATGATTTCGTATGTGTCGATTCAAAATCCGAGACTCCGAACAGGGTATGATTGCTAAGGGAATATAAATAGGAGTCGTATATCATGCGACAATGGAAATCCGATAATTGACTAATAGACAATTGTCGATTTGGGCTTCGGACCCTGAATCGAATTGCCCTCAGCTCTCGATTATGGTGTTGTTTGAATCGTGTCGAATATAACTACATTACGTCCGAAACCATTGTCCGAATAATGGAATGTTTCTATTTTTGACTGCAAACGGACTTAATCAAGGCAGATGGTTTTCAGAAGTGGATTGTTTCAAATTTCCACATTGATTATACTCTATGGATTAAAATACGCAATGTAATGCAACTCAAAATGGCGCTATATTAAATTTGTTACAAAAATTTGATATCCACTTTGCACAAAGTGCATCTCAAACTTTAATATGGTTAACGTCAAACATACGTACAATTTTATTATATGGAATCGTTTCAAAATTATTCTTCCATTATCGCAAGCTTTTATCGCGATCTCTAACAGACTTTCTCTCGTCTAGTTAAGTGGTTCGCAAACTGTAAGGCCCAAATATTAACGGAATTTTGGAGTTAATTACGTTTATATACACGCTGATTAAATATTTTATCATGCAAGAAGTTGAAATTACTTCCGTATAATTTTTGACAAAGATGGTAATCTGTTTCCTTTTTCATTATATGCAAAGAGATTGCGAAAAAGATGAGGAAAAAAATTCTTGCATATCATGGGAATTACCAACATCGTCTAAATATCTTAGAATTATTAAGTTGAAAATACAGTATTTTTTACGAAAATAAGCCCTCTCATGATTTTCGAAGATGTCCTTTTTTATAAACCCTATCCTGAAAATAAGTCGTAATAAAAAATACAAATTGAAAAAAATATTGTTTAGTACATCGGAGATTGTAAATTCTCGAGATAGAGAAATCCAATGTTAAGCAATATTGTGAATTTCAAAAATAAAAGAATTTCGTTTAATATTTTTCAGTAGTTACGGAAAAATAAAGAATCACAAAAAAAAATACCGAAAATAAGCCATAGAGCAGTTTTGGATACAAAATTAATACAAGACCGGGTCTTCTTTTCAAAGAAAGACGATATATGATTATGATTCATTTTAATTAAATTTTCTTTCATTTTGCAAATAAAATACATAAAGATTCCCAGAAAAAAATATAATACATGAATATTGAACTGTAGATTTTTCAATAAAAATCATAAGAAATTTTCGAATACTTCAATGAAAATTCATTAAGGATTTTCGAACTGTAATTCGATCAATTTTTAGTTTATCAAAATTATCATGATGCTTATATTAGAACTTTTTTAGATCATCACGAACTTAAATATATTTTTCTTATTATGCACCAACCATAAGAACCGATTAACTTTCAAATAACTGAACCAGGTCATCTGTCAATTTATAATATTAACCACATCGCATGTTACTCAACTTCAATCACCAACAAAAATCGAACCATCCATCTCACTCCCATTACACACACACACGCCCACATACCCACACACTCACACACATACACACAAACACACACATCCTCCGACTCAATTAAACAATTGAGAACCCCAGATCCGGGCATTACGTACGTATATATTCATGCCGCAAGGCTGCGAAAAAAGCACGACTCTCTAAAAGCGATCCTTGGCAATTAAAGTTGCCAGAGCCCAAGACAAACGAGTGCACGGCTCTTTCAGGCTCCGGCTCCGGCTCCGGCTCCGTTCAATTTGAATTAATCCCCGGGCAAATGAGACTGAACGAGATTTTTTTTCGAGCGTGCCACAATCGAGGAGGTTTTTGCGAGGGAAACCCTCTCGCCCTTGGAATACTCGTCTTCCTGGATGGGCAATTCTTTTTGCTCCGCTCTGGATGTTATTCTTTTCGGATGAAATTAGTCGGAGAGAGTAATTTATTCGTGCCGGTTGCGAGTGGGGGGATTTCCCTTTTGTCTCGCATATAATGCTGCTCGTAATAATTCAATAACAACTGTTGTCGTTCGGAGGGGTTGGTTGGGGGATCGGTTGACCGGGGGGTTGGAGGTTAAATTCGGAATTTTTGTGTAAAAGGTTCGAATTTGTCTGGGGAGTGATGAGTGTGGAATTTGCATGTATTTCAATAGATAAATTATATTGTAGTTTTCTCTGTGCGAAGATGAAAATGTGGAAAGCTAAATTAAAAGTATGCTATGCATATACTACTATATTTCTCATTCATTCTGAAAACTTATGAACTTTATATTAAGTTGAAAAATATGTTCTCATAATTGCAAAATATTCTCAACTATACATTACCATAGTAAATATTTTAGTGTTACGAGTACATATATTATTATTAATTTACACAACTCATGCTTTTTTAATTGTAGGAAATAACCAATAAAAATTTTAAAAC
>JAOXNN020000029.1:1694447-1713998 GCA_028571205.2 Hydropsyche betteni | reverse complement strand
GAGTACATATATTATTATTAATTTACACAACTCATGCTTTTTTAATTGTAGGAAATAACCAATAAAAATTTTAAAACTGGAAAAAGGATAAAATTTGTGCATTTCAATTATTAATTTATAATCACTTCTATTGCTTTCACATCCAAAAAAAATATGATTTGCCATCAAATTTTATACTTCCTTGATTGATTTGGTGATTCGAATAATAAATGATAATTATCATACGAAATTTAAATTTTGAAACTTTTGAGATACATGTATAAATACTCCGCATTTTTTTACGTAACTATCAAACGTTTTAGAAGTACTGAAACACTTAATCTTCTAACAAAATTGTTAAGTAGTACCAATAAAATAATTTACGACAACGAATGCAACCGGAGGAGCTTCTAGCAATGTAATAAAACCGAAATAAAAAAGCGTAGGCGAATACATAAAAGAGTAAAGCAATAAAATTAAACAATGAAAGGACATATGGAATATTGAACAGATGCAAATTTCAACCTCGGATATGCAACATAATGCACCATAAGTCGATGCACTTTACGATTAAAACATCCTTGTTATGACAGTAAACGTATTAACTACTATTTTGTACGATTTCCAGTTAAAAACCACGTATAATTTTTTTTTTCAAAAATGACGAAACATTCAATTATAATACTTCACTTTGTTTCAAAGCTTTTGAAAGTAGAAAATCGAGTTCGCCTTTCTTCGCATGAAACTTTCATAATCGACTCTCAAAAACAAACGAGACGTCGAAACACTAACCTGAAACAAAACAGAAGTCGCAAAATTAACAAAAGGTACGCATTCAAAATTCCCAGCGACTTGTTAAGTTCATACCAGAAGTGTATTTATGACTTTTTTACATCCAATTTGAACGAAAACCGCCGACGTATATACAAATTGATCGAGTGCTGAATAAATAACGTTTCGCTTCGAATACAAAGATTTGTACAAGCAGAGAGATGAAAGATGGGTGGTGAGGTGGGTGGTTTATTTTTTATTTTGTTCTGAAGGTTTTCGGGGTGGGTCACGTTTAGGCGTCTTTCTTACATAATGCAGTAAATCGTATATTAGATTTAAATGAGTATTATTTTTGATTAAATTTTGAATGTATTAAAAATGTTTTTAATCGTTTTTGTATGCGTGTAAAACAAGCTTGTTGATGAAAACGGAAAAAAATGAAAATTCTTTCGCGGATGCGGCGAATTTTAATCAAAACTTTGTATTAGGAAATTTTTGCATTTGTTTTCACAAGAAAACCAACAGAATAAAAATGCAGATTGATTAATTGTATAACTTTTTTCAGCAATCAAATCAAAAAAGTTCAAATGTTTGTTCAATTATGAGATACGATCTCATTACAACGCAAAGATTCATACAATGGAAAAATTCATAAAAAATACATAGAACAATTTAAAATAGCAATTCCGCATTTCGTTCGTTACGGAAATGGAAAAGTATCGACTTGAATTCGAATAATTTTCATGCGAATGACTCAATTTACGATCAATTGAAATCTTCTATGTTGAAAAAAAAATTGTAAAATTTTCAATATTATATAGAGATGAATATGTTGTTCGCAATTTTGCACTGAAGATTCAATCTCGTCGGAAATAATACGAAACCGCAAAATTTATCGAGAATGTGGCCGTCTCTGAAGAGAATCGGAATAAAGTAAAAAATAAAATTAAATGAATGAACAAGGAAAGAGGCAAAAAAACCGTTGAAAAAGAAGTAAAGAACGATTCGCTAAGTGTGAAGTGAAAAAGAAAAGGAAATTTACAGGCGAAGATGGCGACGAAGATTGGACGCGATTGAAATCGAAAGCAATGGAGTGTAGATAACGAAAGCAGTTAACATTTCTTTTTATTTCGAAAATAGACTTGTTCTTGGCTCTGCAGAAGGCAAACTTATCGAATGTTCCAGCATACGTATTATACGTACACACAATTCGGAAATTTTAATGTTTTCGCGAGTTAAATGGAGCATTTTCAGATAACACAAGTTTTTGTTGCTGAATAATAAGTTGACAAAAAGAAACAGTAACAGTTTTTCACTAATCAATCCGTCAAAATAAATGTAGCGAAAACAACACTTTTTCACTTTACGGTTTGCGTAACCAGCCGTAAATACTTACGTGACCTGGATAGTGTAAAAAAATATGTTTTAGTAAATATTTTATATACGAATATGTTACAAGGGTCGTTTTATATGCATAAGAAAGTGGAACAACTGTCAGTAGTCATTTTTTCAGAGGGTCAGACTTTCCACCACCTGATATGCATACAATTTTTTTTTGAAAGCTTACACACACATTTGCAATGAGAAAAAACTTGCTTGTAAAAGATTCGAGCTTCTTTTCTTTTTTTTGTGTAAAAGAATTTTTCTCATATTAAAAAATATAATAATAAGAAAAGGAGACCGTGGGAAACTTTAACGGCGAAAATTTCTCGGTTCGAAAGGGGAAAGCGGCCTAGCGCGTACGAAAAATGAAATTAGGAAGTGTTCTTTCTTTTATATGTATGTGTTTGTATGTGAAAAAAATCCCATTAAAACTATTCCAATCCCGGATATGAGAGACAGGAGCCGGATGGGGAGAAATCCCGTATAAAACCGGGATAAGTATCGAAAGTTTCGCAAGGCGCCGTGTGGCAATCGAACTTTTTTTCCTCGCTTCCGTATTACTATTATTATAATATTTCTCTTTCGTATAATTTCATGTTATTAGAGTTGAGAAAATTAACGTCTATTATATGATAATTTTTACTGGTATAATTTCAGTATTTGAATAATAATAATAAATGGAAACGTTAGTTTTTTCGTGAGAATTAATTGCGTATTAGAAAAAAATATATCGATAACATTCAATAGAAAATATTAATCCAGAGAATTTTACTCAAATATTATTACACAAAAATAATACAATACGAAAGAAAATATATACAAATACACACAATTTAAAAATTTAACTAAAATTATCTTTTATTTTGTAGCAGTTTTGATGAAGAAAAAGAAATGAAGGAAGTTTTAAAATTTTGGAGTATGCATTTAATTTTAACAGACACTCTGTATAAAAATCATATATTTCAAAATGAAATTCAATTAATTTACAGAACAATAGAGCTCGTTTCGAAACATAAATTAAAAGTTGATTATTCTTAAAAATAGAAAAACGAACGACAATTCATTTTCCAACATTTCCAACAGGAAGTCTTTCACACATTTCCAAGAAAACACACATGAAATTCACTCGTTCAATTTTAATTCATTTTATATTTGTCACCGTAGGAAAAGCTGAATGTTTCAAAAGGGCTAATCCCTGCTTCGCGCTTACAAATTAATTTTCCCAAAGTGAAAACGGCACAAGATCCAAAACATACAAAACCACACAACACGCAATTCAAAACCGCCATCGATACATATTTAACACGCGAATAATCGCATTTCCGCCCGAACAATCCTCAGAAGAGTGGCGAAAAAAAGCGCGGAACAATAAAACTTCCCGGAAAAGCGGAAAAGCGAAAGAGGCCCTCTTTTCCTTTAGTGGGTCGTCAGAAAAGCGGCTTTCGAGGGCGGAAAGCGTTTTGGTTTACGACGCCTCGAGGAGCGCTTCGCTTTCGTAATTTATTCAACAGATGGCGTCAGTGGCCCGAAAGCGTTCCCAGCGAACGAATTCTCTCATAATTAATTCCGGCGCACTCATAAATGATAAGTTTTCCGGGGGGGTGCGAAACTTTCGCACCCCCCCGTAGCAATAATGTCGTCGCGGTCGTTACATTCATAATAGACAATTTTTTGCACGTCTTTCCGCGCAGAAGGTGCTAAATTGCCACTTTTGCGCCGTGGTGAAGGTGCGGCTTTGGAAAATTGTGCGTTCGAGGTTAATGAAACGTCGTAATTTATGTATGAGGCGTCCGTTTTGTTATGTACGGTGCAATTTGTGATCGGGGCGGTTTCGTGGAATTTTTTTCGCATTGCTTGTCGGTGAATGATTGTTTATCGATCGGATGGGGGGTAGGGGGTTTCGTTGAGACGATTTATGCAAATTGATATGAGAGTGTGTCTATTAGATGTCAGTTTTGTGTCGATGTGTATTTATAATATTATGGGATAGATTGAAATTTGCTGCCGGTAATAGCTTGTTTAGCAAAATACGGTACATCTCCTATATCAGAAATAGCATAGCTATAGCACGTACTCAACTAGAACTTTAAAGGTATAATATTGCTTTTTTTCTTTTAATTTTTAGTTAAATTTAAATGTGCTTACAAATCGAAATTTTGAAAATTATTAAATGAAGCGGATTTAGCGTGAAATAATTTATTTTTCAATAGCTAAGTTGTCGAAATTTTTTTTCAAGTATTTGATTGTATTGATGAAATTAGGCTTTTCTCAAATATGCAAAAACCATTGGAAAATAGTCAGTTAATAAATATCGAGATTCGTAAGTCAGCGATAAAACAATAATTAAAATATTTGTTTTGATCGAAGTTCAGAGTATATGAAGGAAAATCGTATCTTTTAATCGATAAGAATTTTCAGAGCTCTTTTTAGGTTGTTAAAACAATATTAATAATAATTTACGATCGTTAAACTTAATATTTAAACTGATTACAATGTTGAATTTGAAGCACAAAAACTAGATAAGTAACAACTTTTATACAAGTATACAACTGCTAATACTGCATGAATTCGGTTTATGAAAAATTAGTAAGTAATATTCAATTTATATTTGATTATTTTAGTCGTTCATTCAATTTAAAGAAAATGAAAATATTATTTCATGTTTAAACTGCAATTTTGTAAAATTTATGATCAAATCTGTATATGAACAAAATAATCAAAATATCTTCGGCACTTAACAAGAACTCACGTAATAGGAAACCTGACTGTATTTATTACATTACTTAAATTAACTTACTCTTGTTAATTAAGCTATACGCTATGGAGATCTACCTTTCGTCCTAAACATCGCAAACTATTCCAAAACTTTTCAACACTATTAATTTTCCGGGACATTACAAATATGATTTTGCGCAAAACGTAGCAAAGAGGACAACCGAAACTATACAGAACGCGACACAATAATATCAAAGAATTGTTGCAATAGTTGGTCAAAGGACTTCGTCAAAGCCTCCCGTGGAAAGCTTCGGCTTTTGGGCTTTACACGCCAATTGACCCGGCGAAGGTTTTATACGACATTAATTTTGAATGGACCTAGTTTCTGTATGTTTGCGTGCCTTCGAATGAATTATAATTTTAATCGCCGCCTAGTTTGTGATTCGCAGCCAAGACCTCTGCGAAAATTTTAAATTTTATGTTTTGATTAAATTTCATAACTCGGAATGAGATTGAACCATTTTATTTTGAGAATACGAAACGTGTGACATACTTGATTTCAAATAAAATTATTTTTTTGAAAAGAAGCGTTAAAATTACTTTATCAAAACAACAATTTGTTAGATCGTGAAAATAATATTTTATGAAAATGAACCAAATTAAATATAGCATTAGTAACATATTAATGTAATTTGAAAACTTTCGTCACCAACATATACGCCAAAATACCAACACCACAACAATAGAACAATCCGTGACAACTCCTCCGGTTCCGCCGAACCGAAACCGCCAAAGATACCAGTTCCTAGAAACCTATACAATACCTACACACATACACACATACCACACACATAAACACATATCACACACACATACCACATACACACACACACACAGACGAATCGATAATTACGCGAATTCGGCATGCGAATTTTCCGAGACGGCACTAATTCGGTCGCGGCGAAAATAACGCGTTTGGAAAATCGGCTTTTCCGAGCGCTCGCACCCTTTCGGGCTTTCCGCGGCTGCACAGAACGTGGCTCGAACACGAGCTTAATTGTGTTTTCGAATGTGATTTTGTGCGTGTGTGTGTGTGTGCGTTTCGAGAGCAATAGCGTGGACGGAAAAGCTCACAGGAATCGGAAAAGCTCGCGAAAATCGGAAAAGCGCGCTTGCGATTAAGTGACGATCGAGGCTTATCACGAAACGCGCCGTCGTAGGAAATTAGCTTTCCGCGGGAAATTTCGGGTTTTATTGTTGTTTCGATGTTGTTTTTTGAAGTGGTTATGAGAAATTTTGGTTTGAACGTACTTATATTGATTTGTAAGTATGAATTTATATTCTTTATAGTTGCAATCGAAAATTTAACATTTGAAATTAGTGTATATTAATATAGTTTTGAAAAGTAAGTTCCTTGAATTTACATGAAATATAATGAACTTAAGTATATCATAGTTACAAAAGAGGAAAGTTGTGTATTTTATCATAAGCTTCATGCATATTTATTATTTAAGCTCACAATTTATTAAGAATGATAAAACACGCACTGGAAAACTTTCATATATTAATTTAATATATCAATGAAAAAAAATCACATAAAAAATATCAAAAAACCCTATCAATTTCCAATTTCAAAAATCCACCATACAAACAGCAAAGCTTTGCATAACAAAACCGGACAACAAACAACTCAAACACGTCACGACACCAAAGCGCATTCCGATATTCCTGCTCCAGCAATAAATCCCCAAATCGCACACGTGAAAGAGGAACACATGTAGATGGATGTGTATTTGTGGAAATACAAAATCGTGCAAAAGTCGACTACAAACAAAAGATTGCATACAGCACATGCAATTCTCTAAAGCTCAACCTACACTCCTGTTCATATTGCATGTATACGTCGGAAGCGCAGAATGAAAATCAACTTGTTTGATTCTATGAAATACGATTGTTTATATTCTTGTTTTAATAGTGCGATGAATCATTAATTTATATTTTTCAAGAGAAGTTATATGAAAAATAATCGATCTTTCTCATTTTGAAATTTTAAAAATTTTAACAAAAAGTTCAATAAAAAAATTGAAATATGTCTATGTAATTTTTAAAATATTCAATTTAACTAAGCAGTTTTAAATCGAATATATGAAATAAATGAGAAAGTAAAATTTCTTTTTGAAAATGAAAAATAAATTTGATACAGAAATCAAAATATCAAATCGTGAATTTCAGTTTCATGAAGCATTATTTTATCACTCCATTCAAGATATATAAATTTTAAAATATTATCAACCGGAAACATAAATATTTCATTTCTTTAAAACGTGGAAAATTGTATCTTTTGATTCTATATACCCGACGAATGTACGTATGCCTTTTACATCTGTATGCACTTCGATGCAATATTCCCAACTGCACCCCTGATGCAATATTCATGCCACCGACGAGCCTTTCTTTCAGACTGCTGAAAAATACATATGGCGAACGCAGAGGACAAAAGTAATGAAGATGAAAAGTTCCACAATATTCCACACCTCTTTTCCTTCTTCCGGACGGGGTGAATATTTGCTAGATTGTGTGTATGTATAATACATATGCAGAAATACTCGGAAATATATTTTTCTCATATAAAATAATGTCATATATTTTTCAGTCTTTTTTTGATTATTCACATCGATAAGTCAACTTTTTCGTAATGTCTTATTGTTAAAAACTCTCAGTTTTTAATTCTACAATTTATTTTAACTGAAAAATTTTCCGTATATATCATAGTGAAAAAAATTATCCATCAAAATTTTCATACAAGAAATATTACATTTATATACATGGATATTCCATCATTGTCCGACACCCGTTTGAATGGATAGTTCTTTCAATTTTCGCGTATTCCTTCCACAGTCTAGCATCGATACATAATATCACACATATAGAATTCTATTCTGAAAGGGGCAGACTCTATAGAATTGATGAATCGATGGAATTATTAAAAAGGGAGCAAGAGAGAGAGTTTCAGGCCAAAGTATTTATCGGACGAAAATTGATATCGCCTCGCAGCTGAAAACCGAATTCTAGAAATGCTGTTGAAATTTTGTTCGGGAAACTCAATATGGCAGACGAGATTGAATGAAATAAGTAACGTGAAATATTCACGGATATATTGCACCGTGTATTGAATATTTAATTAAAAATTTCAATCCAAAAAACTTAAATTAATTTAATTTAATTTAAATTTAAATTTTGAATACAAATATTATAACTAATATGATTGTGTTCATGCTAAAAATGATACTAAAATAACTTACTTGCAAATTATTTTTTAAATAATAAAGCATCCCTTAAAGAGTTTTGTATGCATACAATATTCCAACTCTACGAAATCTCTCGGAAATTTCATTATAACTTTTTAATGAGGCGCTCAAATTATAACGAAGGACACGCGTATTTTATAATTAAAACGCATCTTTTGCTTAAAAAGAGGGAGAATTTTATTGCTTTTTAAGAGAAAATATTCGAAGCAATAAGTGTCAACGGGGCCAACATTGTTTCAATGTGAACCGACGAGTGGAAAAGCGGGCCAAAAAATAAGTTTTTCCAGATATTTTATGGGTTAAGTGGAAAAGTGTAGGGATGAGCTAGGAGGGCAGGGCATTTATCCCGTTATTCGTAGGAAACGCTTATAAAATTTTCCAGCTTCTTAAAAGTAGGAAAGCGGACGGATGCCCTCCGGTTACAGAAAGCTTCACAAAAGATATGTATTCACTTATGGAGGTTTTCGTATGCTTAAATCTACAGGATGTTTTAGAAGACTTTGAGAAATTTGTTGCTTCAATTTTTTGATATTTTAATATTTTATTTTGATTGATATAAAATTATTTTAAAGTGATTTTGTGACATTTTTTAATACAAAAATTGAAAATATTACGATAGAAACATTAAGTTGAGATAAAAACATAAAACCTTTTCAAATAATATAATTTAATAAAAAAATTCACAGAAAAAAACGATACAGCAGTATAAGTCAATACGCGCAAACACAATTTTTTCAGCGCTTTTCACGCGACAGTTTTGTTCAAAAGGGGGTAGAAGGAAAATCTGCCCTTGCGCGCTAAGTATGAAAAATTTTCCCGTGGATTTTTCACCTGGCTTTCGTCCGGAATCCGCCGCCCCTCGAACCGCGCCCGCAATTTGAATAGTAATATAGGCCTATTCAAATAGAAATGCCTTTGGAATTTCCCGCTGGCGACGGAAAAGCGGGAAAAATCGTCGACAAGAGGAAAAGTCCCAGCTTTCTCACCATATTTCCCATATTTTGTCTGAAGCGCTTCGATATTAAAAGCTTGTACGCAAGCGCTGCGCTTTCGAGATAATTTGTTTTATTATGATTGAATCAGCGCTTTTTAAATTCTCACAAATATTGTATCATCATTAACAAAATATAAAAAGCGTTTTATTTGACAATTTATTTTATTTGAAAATGCTGATTATATAATTGAAAGTAAGTTGAATATGATTCAATAAATTAATGTATCAATGTATATGTCGCAGTTCATGTATAATATATTATTAGTCCATACATATTAACCCAACCTAATATATCTTAAACCAAAATTACGGTTAAAATGAATGAAATTGAAAAAAAAACCTAAGACAACCCAACCTGTCTTTACCGAACTCAGTTCAAACCCCAAAAATGTGTATTTTTGACCGATCCAAATATACGTGGACTAAAACACACTTGAATTGTAACACATATAAGATAATTAAAAAAAAAATATAATGTCACTTAAATAACTTAAAATCGTATAAAAAACAATATTTTACAAATTTCTATTTAAAAATTCAAACTTTTACTACTGTTGAATATTTTAGAATTTTCAATGACACCAGTAAGGATTATCTACCCAAAATTTAACAAAAACACTCTAATAACTCAAACATTCAACTATTATAATTCAAGCTCCATATGAAACCGTTTCAAAAACAAAACCTCGTTAACTCTCATCAAACTTGAGCAACAATAAGCTAATGACAAAGTTGCCGCGAAACTTTCATCAAAAACTTCGAATCACACGTTCCGTTACACACCAGCATAATAGTAACATGACATTCTGGCGAATACAATTTCATATTTAAGGGAATGCACCGGCAACATCGTTGCACCAAGGGATGTATAATATAATAATACATCAGTGTTGCTGGCAAGGCCGGAAAGTTTGTGATTAATGCGCATATGAGGCGTTGACGCATTGCACACGAAACGTTCGAACAATGCATGTTGCACTCGTAAGGTTTACACTTTGCAGTGTTGCATTAAATCGTATACAATTTGGCATGCTCGAAAAGGTGAGGTGTTTGCTGGAATCTTGAGAATTATTAATTTTTGTATAGGTGTTGAGAAATTTGCATAATTTAATGCGCGCTGACATGTTAATTGGAAGTGAAGTGAAAATTTTTAAACGGATTATTCGAGAGTTCTCTTTAGATGTTGATGAATAAGTGATTTGATATATTTTTTACAAAAATTAATAATGATTTAAATATGAGTGCTGGAAATTAAAAAAAAAATAAGTGCCATTTTAAAGATTTTTGTGAAGAAAATTATATAGAGGCAATTAAACTAATACAAATTCGCTGTTAATATATACTATTAAAAATTGATTTTAGAGATTTCGATCATACTTTGAAATATGGAAGTCAGTGTAATATAATAAATAGAACGTATATTTTGGATAAAACCGATTTTGTATTTTTTGGCACATTAATCCTATTTTTATTTCCGGTATTCATTAGTAGATGTATCAATCATTTAAGTGATATGATAAGTATAAAAAATGGATCTAAACGTAGAGTATATTATTGCCTGGATTTTTATTTTGTGAAAGATAGTTTCTATATACAATTCTTTGAGGATTTCTTCCTATACAAAAAAATACAAATATTGAGAAATTTCATATTTGAACAGAAAATGCATTCTAAAAATTTCTAATAAAATATATTATATAAAATAATATTTGCTATCTTAACTCTTTTTTTGTTCTTTATACACAAATCCATTTTTTCATAGACCAAAAAATATATTCATACGCATGTTCGAACGTGAAATATTTTAATATCGATTTTCAATATGCGGAATTTCGAATCAATAAATAAACCGTTCACTATCTCGTGCGTTTTGACCAAATCTCTCAATACCTAGCCGTTCTAGTATGAAAAATATATTCACGCGATCCTCCGCACCCCATTTTCGATCATACATCACACTTTGCATGTAAATTGAGTTGTTATCTTATTTACGTCTACGATAAAACGGTCACGTCGTCCTTTCTCCCCGCGGGGATGATTTCAACCCCGAAAACGTCAATGGGGTGGATCATGTCCCCGTACCGTTAAGCATTTTTTCAATATTGAGATCGAACGCGCCAAAAATAAATCATTTTAAATCATAGAAGTAATAAATAAACGATTTTTTCCGCGATAAAGTCGGCACACGTAAAAAAGGTTAACCCCCAAAGTGCCGGACGAAAGTGACTTGTGGCCCGACCCGAACGATGCGACGGGTCAATATTGTGTCCTTTTTTCGAAAAAAGATATTTTCGTTTTTTTTCGGGTCGGAGATTGAGCGCATCTGACAAGATCTATAGTTTTGTGTTCGGGTGAAATGTCGCATAAACGAGGTCGACTGTTTTATACGGCGGTTTCAGTTTGTTCAGCGATTCAGGGAATGTGTATGGTTTCAAAAATACTTTTTATATTGGTAGGGTGGTTTTTTTTTGTTTTAAATTTTATAGCTGAAAGCGTTTTATGGAAACTTTGATACGAAATTAAGATTTTATGGTTCGTTTAGTTTTTGTTGTAGTAGTAAGTTTCTTTTGTGCGATTGAGTTTTACATTTGAAAGTATAAAGTTTTGAAAACTATTGCGGTTCAAAGTATCTTTAAAAACTTTTATAAGAATTTTTTTTTGTTCGAATTTTGTTTTTTTAAAAATAAATTAAAATTAAATTATTATAATAATATCAAACCTATACCTTATATAGTGAAAATTTGTAAAATTAATTTAAAAGTAATAAAAAACGTGAATATAAATCGAACATAATTAGGAATGTCAGATTTACCGTAATTTTCATTTCGCGATAATCCGGTATATTTTTACTAATCACCGGTTTACCGATAAATTAAATTAAATATCAAAACCGGAAAAAATAACGAAAAGCCGGAAAAAACTTTATAAAAAAATAAACCATACAACACCCACGACTCTTCCAAAAAATATTTTCTGAAAAAAAAAACAACAAGATTTCAAAATATAAAATTACCGAACTGTTATTTGGGTCGTTTACATGACATCTTTGAACGTAATACAAATCACATATAACCATTTCGTACGTGTTAATTTTTAATTTTTCTAATAAAAATTTACAAAACAAAAAACATTAAAACGTATCATATTTACAAAAAAACCACCAACAAAAGTACAATCTTCAATCGTCATTACAAAAAAATTATAAAAACCCACCATTTAAATATCGTAACCAAAACAACCCCAACATCAATATCCCACATCTCAAAGCATCCCAATAACAGAAACTGATCAATCCACAACATCCACACACGTCCCAGCCGTACCTCCGACTCTTAAATAATTCACGACCGAAAATGGGATGAATTTCGCCCCAGCCCGGATCCTGTATGTCCTTTTGTGTACACGACAAGATTGGATTTCGGGACCCTCCCGCGGGGCTTCGTCCTACAAATGCGGATAATCTATTAACGGCGACGGTCAACGCGCCCGGCCCGTAGAATGCGCCCCGGCAGCCAAACGGTTAACAATTTCGGGCCGATCCTCTTATCGGGTGCTTTAAGGCTTCTTGTCGAATGCGAGTAATCTGGTGATGTGGTGATTCGGATTATTTACGTATTATAAATTGGTTCGAATTGTGGGTTTTGGGTGTTTTGTGTTAATAAAGTATCGGCTTGAGTTTGTCGTTTGAAGATCTTTTTAATGTAAAAGTTATTTTAATTATCATTTGTATTTTTATGTTAAGTAGATTGTTGAAAACATTTCGTTCTTACTGAATTATGTTTATTTATTGACCATGTCACCTGCCGCTTAACTTTGATCGGAGAGAATTAGTATGTTTGACAAGGTTAAGCCATCGATTGACCGAGCTTTACAAAGCTCAACTTAAGCTGATTCAACTAACTAGAATCGATTTAACTAACTAAACTAATCCAATGATTTAAAAAATAAACATTACCTTAGTAAATAAGAATTAAAACTATAACAATTAAATTAAAATATTATAAACTTAAAAAATTATCAGAAAGATACGAGTTTCAAAATTGGTATCGGAAAATTAATTTGCTTTTTTTTAAATTATAATTTAAATTATTATTACTGTGAATTAAATTGATAAAGAATTTATATTATATTATACGCTATTATAATGCCACAATACAACATGATTATTTAAAGATCACATTATAATTGTATAATACAATATAAAGCGATTTGTTGATAAACGTAAGGGGTATGACTTCTTGAGTATGCGTTAGAAGTCAAATAGTTGACAATTTTAGATAAATCCTCTTATAAAGTGCCTCAAGGTTTCTTGTTACTATTGGATAATCCTGCAATATGATAATTCGATAACCTTCATATGGTGCTATAAATTATTTATTTACTTTGGATTATGTCTTCGAAAATTATATGAATTTTGAAGAAAAGAGTAAATTTTTTATCGACTTCAAAGTGATAATTTGAAGGAAATCCTTCGAATAGTTTTGAAATACATTTAAAAGTCAATTTCCCCAACTTCGATTCGTTTTCGATATCAGTTTAAAAACTGCCAGATGTCTCCGACACACCTGTACATTATTGAAGTGAGAACTCTTCACTGGATTCAAGTACGTGACATTTCATTGTCTCAATCTCTATAATGGAAAATGGAACATTTTCTCGCATATTTTAAAGAAATCACCACATTTCATATATATTATGTGGCGTATTAAAATAAAATACACATTTTATTATTGATGTAGAATTTTTATCGAACTTGGAAGCAGCTGTTGTCCATTTACAAGGAAAACCCATTCGAAGCGTCGATGACTTAAGATAATTTTATCGTTGCATGTATTCCGGTAGTTCGAAAGGTTTTTGATATATGATCGGAATTTTCAAACTTTTGTTGAAATAATTTGATTTACATCGGTAATTTTGTGAACTTCGATTTTAAACGTGAAAAATTTTCACGATTTTTCGCTTATGTTGTCAACACAAAAGATCACTAGTTTGAAAGTCGTAATACGGACATTTTTCAAAATTTATCGTTTCCTTGGGTGGTCCATATTTGATAAATGAAATGTCAATCCCAAACAAGCTTAATACAAGAAAAAGGCCAAAACCATACACAAACGGATACGGCAACACGTTATTTCAATTATTCCAATCGTAACTTATTCATAATACTACTCATAACTGGATTCCGACGCATGAGATACCGAAAAATCCCAAATTTCCTACACCACCTTTGTAAATTGCCGAAATGTAAAAAAATATGATATACACGGTAAAAAAATACCGAAATGACATCATAAAAAAGGACGTGAAGGATCGAATCGAAGGTTGTATTATTACGGACGTTATTCCTTTCATTAGGGTGTTCCCAATTTCGCCACGGTCGTTTCGGCACATGGCAGATAAAGGGTTAGAATGTTACCTTTTTTTAGTATAAGGCACCTTTTTCGAATATTTTCATACATATTATATGCGTATATACGGTGACCATTAATTTTTAATTAAATTTTCGAATTAGTGATATGAAAATTTTTTTTTTTCTATATATAATATAGAGTGAATTTGTTTTTTTGAAACAAAATGATCATATAAAAGTTTCATTTTATATATATATACTAGTATATAGACCCGATGTTAATAACATCGGCTGTGAACGCAAAGTTTGAAGAAATATATTGATAACATAATATAATTTAAATTTTTTTGATTAAAATAGAAAAAATAAAATGAAATTTGTTCAAAAACTGAAAACGATAAAATGTGAAAATATTTAATTATCGCCAAAGGGTTTCACTTTGGAGTATCAATTGCTTCATTCAATTCGGAATAATATCCCCTATATATAATTAACAATTGTTTTGCTTATTATCGCGATTATAGCCGTTATGATAATGACCATAAAGACTAAATTTGGTGCTCGCGATTTACAAGCTCGAGAATGACGTAAATAGTGATTATAGCCGTTATTTTAATAGGCATACAGACTAAATTGGAATGGCAAAGCCAATAGTAATATCGACTAACCGATGCCCGTACTCGATTTGAATATTTAATTTTTAAATAATAAAACCAGTTAATTTATTATTGTCACAATTACGACATATAGGCAAAGCAAGAGGCAGAAAGCAATAAGCATCATATTATAGACATTAACTGTATATACGCATAAAGACCATATTCGCGAAAAAGTCGCGAGCGTCATCGAACGAAGGAACACACGAACACACACACAGAAATCCGCTATTATATATAGGGGATATGTATATATATATATATTTTTTTTTCAGTCTCGTCTGACACTTCGCGCCAAAACAAAATCCCCGATCGTGAGCTTGGGTCGCGTCACCTGCGCCCCACACATTGAGGATCCCTCCCATACGAATAATGGACGACTCTTACACCGTGCAGAATACGTAAAATATATGACCTTTTTCATATAATACATATATTTTTTTCCCACTCCGGTATAGTTTACCTTCGCGTTTTTTTCCCCGTGCTTATAACACTGCAGGTGTATGGCCGTGTCATTATAACGGCCGCTCTCGCACGAACAGAATAAACCTCGAAATAAAGTATTACGAAAAATATTTGGTGGAAATGTGAGAATATTGCGGGCGTACAAAAGAAACTATTTTTAGGTGCGTAATGTTGTGTTTGAAGTATCATTTGTGTGCATTGAAAATGTTCGGCGAAAGTTTTGCTTTTGTATGAACGCTATTCTAAAATCGACCCGTTGGAAAAGCGTATAATCAATTCTATAATTGAAAGCATTTTTAAATCCAAAATAATTCATTGAAATTTCAATTTTAAATAAAAATATATTTACTATACGATATTTAATCTTAGAAAATATTTTTTACATAAAATAAACTGAAAATTTTCGATATCGATTTCATTATATACGGTATGGAAAACGGAGCGTAGTTCGGGCTTTGCATTTGAGAAGAAACCTTTGCACAAATTAGATGAATAAAATATTCCAGCATAACTTTCTGTTCGAAAAAGGCGTTAACCCCTTCGCTGCCGACTCTCACGTATTGCGTATTGAATTTCGAGCGACGAGTTTCCTTTATTTTTTATTATGTTTTTTTTTTACGAGAACGGAATTGTGTTTCAATGCGCGAGAACGGGTTACGCATATTTACTCGATAAGCGACCTAGATGTTGGTGTTGTTACTAAAAAACGGTAGCCGAAATCTGAATATTATTCATTTTCTTTATTTCAAACAGTATCACAAATCATTATATCTTTAATATTCTTAATCAATTGTAGTTTTTTTGCAAATATTTTATCAAGATTTAATATATTATTTATAGAACAGTTCTTATGAACCGTCAAAGTTAAACTAAATATTTCATAATCAATAGATGAATGCAAATGAATGTCACAGAAAATTTACTAAATGAACGTTTCAATATTTAGTGTTTCGAGAATAATTTCTCTTTATTTAAAATTCACTAACTTTTGATAATATTTTAAATGTGTTATCCTTTAATAGACAATATTAAGACTGCATTTGATGAATAGCAAAAAGCAATGAATAATTAAAAAAATAAAATAACTTACAAACATTAATCGAAATTTTTCAATGAACAGCATAAAAACCTCACCTGAAACAAAGAAAAAAAATCGTTAATTTTCACGAAAAAAAATTTAATTTAAAATTTAAAATTGACGATCGGGCCCACACAATTTCCACGTGCACAGTTTATAAGTTACCTTATTTTTTATTTGGACTTGGCGCATTATACAGCGAGTTATGAGCAAGTTCGCGGTATGTACGCACTCGTAATATGCGAGTAACTCAATTTCGAGCGGACAAAAATATGGCTTTCACAATTTCGTCGCCGAAAACGTAATAAAGAGCTTAAAAGCTTTTCCGAGTGAAATAAAAATAAAAGACCATGGCCGACGGCCGTCACTCGTTGTTTCGACATCGAACGACTTCGACGTTTTTTTTTAATAATACTAATTTAATTCGGTATGCAAAAAAGCAAGAACATTATTCTTAACGGGTCAATCGTTTGTGTCGTATTTTGCATTAGCTTTGATGACTTTTTTTTAATTTTTTTTTTCATGCATGATGAAAATTTCTTAGTTTATTTATAATTTAATTGTGGTCCATGGATGCGGTAGATGCAGTGCATATCCTGAATGTCTATTTAAAAAAACACTTATTTAATTTAGAAAAAGATAAGTTTTATGATGTGGTAATAGACGATTTTTGTAAAGTTTAAATTTAAAACAACACGTTTTTACATAGTATGTCTTGGCGAAAAACTCACCATGTGTCACTGTTCATTAAACCAATGTATAATAAAAGAGGATTGCAAATTTCTTCGTTCAAAAAAAATGACAAACAACTATAAGCAATTTAAAAAATGAAAATCACATTTTAATATAAAAAAAAAATTATATTACAAATTCACATAATTCGCAAATGACATTTTAAATAATTATGATGAGCATATGCATAAAAAAAGCAACCCCATAATTTTTTTTATTTTCATTGTGATTTAAAAAACTGTAATTCAACGTACTCTACAGTTTAATATTTCATTCATTAATTACCTCCTTGACTTTTTTCTGAATTCTTTAGATTATTTCAGCACATCGCATATCCATTTATCATCATTCTGTCTCACCATATGGCCAGGCGATTACCATTTAAATTGCTTTATTTTAAAAATATTTAAAAAGTCTATAAATATTAAAATTAATTTATTTTTAAATTATTTCCAGATCCTATTCAAAAAATATAAAAATAATTCTTTAGAAAAAAATCTCTCGAAACATTAGAAATAAATCATCGAAATCACATATCTTCAACCATACAAAATTTTACACCTTCCGGAACCCACTTAATAACAGCAATCACTTTCCAAAACACATGTCCCCTCAAACTTTCACAACTCCTTACAACAACACAACCGACAACGCACAATAAATTAAAAAACAAAAATTTCCCGAAAATTGACAAAGAGGGACCCCCTACGACGGCGACATGACAAATCACGGCGCGTAATGAATTATTGTCTTTTTGGCCACACGGTAGCCGTGCCGGTAACAGGCCCACAAAAAACACCCGAAAAAAAAAATGCATGGAAAAAATATGACTATCTGGCAGAAGCATCTCCACCTAAATCATTCGGGATTAAGGTGGATAGTGGTCGGCGCGTGGTGTTTGGATGTTCACGTGTCGTGTAAAAAGATAGGCCACGTGACACTTTTTCTGATGCGTTTTTTACTGGGAGAGTGCGAAAAATTGCGTGTAAACATTAAAAAAATAATAAATGATGTTGCGAGGGGGTTTTTTTCGTTTTGTTTTCGGCGGAAACGTTTCGCAGGTGCGCGCCGAGGTGCGGGCTTTCGGTATTGATCTTGCGGAATTGTGTATTTTCGCGATACAAATGTTCTCGTTGTGATTGTGATGATTTTAAAATTGATATTGGTGAAAAATTTATATGAATGTTCTTGTTAAAATTTTCATATTCGTAAGTAACTTATTAGTTGTCTACTGCAGAATAAAGTCCTGTCGACTGATTGGCAGATTGGGTTTTGCCTTATTACGCTAGCCCAAGTCTTATTGATCCCTGAGGAAAAAGTATTATATTTGTATAAATTTCAAATGATTACTGAATCTAAGCAATATACTCATACATATCATACAGACCATAAATTTTTAATACACATACATTTTTTTTAGTTGATGAAAAAGACCTATGTGCTATTTTATAAATTTTGAGATACATCGGTTTTTATTTTATAAATTGTCAAAAAGGCACATATAATCAATACCAACCAACTTATTATTCATATAATATAATATATATAATACAATACTATTGAAAAAAAAATGTTGGAGGCTTGGATCATATTTTAAAATATTTGCGTTGGCACGTAGAATATGTTTCTGGAAAAAACTTATTTTTGATTTTTTTATACTTAGAACCTGTTGAATTTCCAATATTTAGTTAATTAATGATCCAAGAAATTGAAAATTTGAATTATGTATGAAAAATATTATTGTCACGATTTCAATTCAAGTTTCATACAATTGTAATTCCGCAATCATATTATAGTTATCATGTAGTATAACATACAAAAATTTAAGCTCGATATATCAAACTCATCAAAACCCCATACTTTCAGATCTAAACCATTTAGCGCCAACAATATAAGTATATCCCTTTTTCATTACAACCCAAAAATACTAAAAAAAAAAACAATAATTTATTACTGAAAAAAACCTTTCAAATCACAACCTTACGATGATGACATAACCACCACGATCCCTCTACCTGCCACCCAAATAAAAAACTAACCCCAAAAACGTTTCGAAGCCCCAAAATAACGCAACACCGTAAACAAACTCGAATTTTTAATAATTCCAAATTAAACCCGGC
>JAOXNN020000029.1:1680635-1694347 GCA_028571205.2 Hydropsyche betteni | reverse complement strand
AAAACGTTTCGAAGCCCCAAAATAACGCAACACCGTAAACAAACTCGAATTTTTAATAATTCCAAATTAAACCCGGCCCATAGAAGGGACGCGTACCTACGTCCATTTTTCACCGCGCGTAGAAAAGGGTCTCCGCATAATACTCCGATACGTATGCATATTAAGTCCTCGGCATTATCTATTCGATACTTCACATTTTATTTATTAATATTAGGGATCCGGGCATAAAGGAATCCATTATTTCGCCGGGCGTAAATCATTAAGGGCCGCGCTCATTGTTTGGGCCCGGCGGCCACAATGCGGACCTTTTTCAATTTCGTATTTATGTATCGTGCGTTGATTTTTCCGGAAAATCGTTCTGTTAATTTTCGCTACGATCGGGTCGTGTTAATTCGGCGGGATTAAGCGGGGGCGGGTGTGTTTTGGGATTATGGGGTTATGAAATAATTTCGCGTGTCGTTCGGACGAGTTAATTATGTTAAGTGTGTGTTTAGTTTGATCGATTTTAGAATAATACGATTTGAAAGTTTTAAATGTATCATTTTGAAATTTTCGGGTCAAGTGCTTATTTTTCAAAAATTTTATAGATTGGATTTTTTATTAATAAAATCCTATACTTTTGATCGACGAAGTGTTAGTATAGCTTTTACACTTCATATTCAACTTTGTATAATACAAATCAAATATCAATTTAATGGTCGAAAAGTATTATTAAGATCGTTGTTACAATCTATTCATAAATTTGATTTGATAATCTCAGTTGGTAATTTTACAAATAATTACGTACATAATAAATTATTGAGTACCACGGATATGTACTTAACGTTCTTTTATATCTTTGACGAAATCATCAAAAAATTATGAAAATAAATTTGCGATGGTTGAATTTGATTTATAATAAGGTTTAATTTGATTTTTATAAGGTTGAATTTTTAGTGTAAAAGCTGTTTGATTAATATATTGGTATGAAAATGGTTTTAGTTTAATGGTGAGGTTCTATGGTGTCGGAAATGTGAGTGAAAGAATTTGTTTATGAATGCTCAAGTTTACGTTAATAAAGAAGCATTATACTGAAATTAAATTCAATTAGAAAAAAAAAGTAATTTATCTAATAAGTGAGAAATGATTTCTAATTATAAAAAAAATATATTTCCATATGAGTATGCATAATTGTTGAATTTTCAATAATAATTATAACTGACAAAATTAATAATCATATCATATAGAAGAATTTTTCAACAAACACAATTTTCTTCAATTAAAAAAAAAAGAATTGAACATCTTTATATTCAATGCCTACTTTCTTTAAAAAATCAACACCCGCTTCATTTAACACTAACCATTTTTTCAATTATTCACCAAACACCCAAACGAAATGACACACACACACACACACACACATATACAAAAAACACACACACACACAGCATCAGCCTCGAAACAATCGCCGGCAATGGTCACTAATGTCGCTTCGGGGACCCCCCAAACTTAAACCCCGGCCCTAAGAACAGCTCGAGACTTAATTCACTTAGGGGTGTCCTCGCGGGGGTCGTTTCGCCGTCTGCAGTTTAATTTTTGGCCAAATCGTCATACGGGCCGCCCTACAACCCCTTCGGCGACCCGCCCCCCCCTCCCCCCTCGGCCCTTTTTATCCCCGCCAATTTCCCTCGGCCCTTTCGGAACGAGCCACCGGGTGCCCGGAAAGTGGGTCGACAACTATCTTTTCGCGGCGAATAAAGCGGAGCAAATAAAACCCTCCGTGTGTTTTGTGTTTCCGTAACTAATTTAGGTCCTGCGAATTTGTTCTGCGCACATATTGAGTGTGTGCGAAATAATTCTTCGAATTTTAATTGCGACGTGTGTTTCGGGTCGCCTGTATTTAATTGTTTGAGTAGTTTGCTCTGTATAAGAGGTCCGTTCTGTGTTGTTTTAATTAATTTGTTTTATTTTTGAAATATGTATGTCTGTTTGTGAGTATCAGTTTTAATTATTTATTTTCGTGACAATTTTGGTAATGTCGCTTAACTATGTGGCGGAAGCTTTATTGAAATCCAATTATTTTCGATAAGAAATAAGATGTATTACATTCTAGTGTTTCTGGAACAGCTTTCAATTAGTGGAATTATTGGATTCTCGAGAGAATATAACAAATAATTAGTTTTCTTAAGCTAAATATAATAAGTATCTGAAGAATATATACGCACGTTATGCATATTATATACAACATATTATTTTTTTCTATGAAAAATGCATTTAATTATATTTTTTTCGTTTCTAAAAAGAGTTTATCAACATTTTGTTAGCAGCACGAAAAAAATTCAATACGAAAATTTTCATAAAATTATTTTTATGCCAATATTTTCATGGAAAATGTGACATTTTTGGTACGGCAATGTTAATACCTTTGAAAAACATAGCTTAGTAAATATTATACTTCACGTAAAATATAAAATATTTTAGTTCTGAGAATAAAAAAAAAATAGAAAAAACAACTTCATCCGTACTTTTATAGTACAAACATGGCAAATCGAATCACAAAAAAGTCAAAATCAAATACGAACAGCTAAAAAAAGAGCCATTATAATCCACTTACCACGATACGAATTCAGTTCGATTTGAAACGGTAACGCAAACTTAACCCACTCGAGACCATTAATAACTCATAATAATAATAAAAGTATCAACATTATAATACTAAAAGTATAATAGAACATATAACAAATACACAATCGATATTCACGATCTTTGATGAAAAATAAAATTATTCATATGTATATTTCCTATAAAGACATAATATGATATTTAAAGTGTGGGAATTACTTTTTATTCTTAACTGTTTCACAAAATATTATAATATTGTACTGAGATTTTTTTTAGCAAAAATATTTTTCAGTTCGAATATTGTATTTAAATTTAAATATAAATAATAATGTTCTAATTTTAAATTTAAGCGCTACATGACGTGATCATATAAATATAAATAACCATTCTGAAAGCTTTCAATATTTAAATCTCCGAGACTCAAAACGAAAACCCCCAAACCTCTTCATCCACCAGAGACATCGCACAGCCAAAACACGACAATAATATCATTCCCACATCCAATTACTGAAAATTCACCGATCCCATACAATGCAAAATATCACATTAATAAAAAAGCTCTCCACATAGAAAATTACTCGTTCCCAGTCACTGATACGTCTGTGTCAACAAATAAGCTAACGAAAGCCCCGGGTTGTATGTAACGCGAGCTTTTGTCAAAGCTGGAGTCCTTCGGCATATACCGTGACGCAGAGTAGACGGATTATTGGAGATTTCACGCACAGCGATAATAAACACCCTGTATATAATGCGCCAAGGTACGTTATCGTGTAAGACCGAGATCGGCGAATATGCGGATTTGTCGAGGTGTTATGCAACGTTTGTTTTGTAATCGAACGATTGTTTTTCGAACGAATTTATGAAGGGATGGTTCTTGAATTATTTTCGGAATTTGATACGTGCATAGAAATACACGGTAACATAGAATCGTGATAATGCAGAGAGAGAAAGGCGTGGGTGTTCGATGCCCATTAAGACACGCAAGTTCGTGTTCGCTTTTATATATGAAAAGGTGTTCGTTTTCTTTGGTTACATTTATTTATATTGTACACATATGAGTGCGATACAAATAACATGGCGTTGGAATTTCTTGGCGTTGTTGTGGTCAATTTGGTCCAGTGTTAAATGCAAATCTTGGTTTGTTGCGTTCATTCGATTCGGGTAATTTAAATCAGATCTGGTGATTTTCGGAATTCGGTTCTATGGGATTCGATTTATATATGAACATATATTTCGAGTTTAAAATTATCCGAGAGACGTATAAATATTATTTATTTGAAATTTTGATTGGAAATTACCCGTGATTTTTTTAATATGTATATTTAATATTTCTCAAGGTAACTAAATACAATACAAATTTTATTAAAACAAAACCGTAAATTTTAAACTTAAAAAGTTTCCAATAAAATAAAGATACATTTTAAAGCTTTATTATTTTCTTTAAAAGCTTCCACGAATCTACGACTTCAACCGAATGAAATATTCAAAACACACCGATTCGAACAATAAATCCAACATCACATTTTCCACACATAAAAAAATCCTTTTGCCGAAATTGGGTGAAACTTTTCTACTCGAACACAATACAGTTTCCCCAAAGCACCTCCAAAGGTCATCGTGCCCGCTAATATAATATTAAAATATATATTATATATTTCCGCGCATTTATAATACAATATTTTCGTTATGGGGAGAGCGAAATGTCAGAGAACGTGAGAAGTCCGTAAGCCGGGACTCGCATTTAACCATACAGACTTTGCAAGTTGACTTTGGGAAGGGTTAACTAACCCTTTGAGGGCCGAAAAAGGCTGAAGGGGGTCGCGGAACCACAAATTCGCGGTCACACTGCGATTCGTATGAAATAAAACAAATACTGTGATTTCACCCGGAATAATTTGTTTCGCAAATTGTATCAATCTTGGGAATTTTTAAGATTTTTTTTTAAACTGTGCATTAAAAAATATATGATGTGCATTATTTCTGATGCATTAAAAATCTCATATGGAGCATTATTATATTCATAGTATGCAATAAAAAAAATTGTACAATTTTTTACAATTTTCAAGTGCAGAACAATGTTTTTTATTCATACAACATTAAAAATATATACTTTAAAAAATTCGTTATTGACGAGTTTGAATAATAAATATTGAATTTCAATATTATGCATATCCATGAACTTTTCGAAACATATCATTTAACTTTTCGATTAATGGAAATAAATATAATATATTGTATTAAAGTTGAAAATATTTTATTAAAAAAAAGATTAAAACAATAAATTCAAAGCACACAAAAAGAGTACAAAGAGCCGCCCCATTATATTCACAAGCAAACTAAAAAGAGAGTCTCCGAACAAAATGGCAACGGGAAAAAAAACCAAAAACACATTCTCGGCCGAATAATCAAAATCAAATCATATCCATCCATTGAAAAAAACCATTCGAAAGATCCGAAAGAAGAGCGAAGCCTCGCTCGTGTGCCTTTGTACGGTGGGTATTACCCGCGAGGTGCGCGAACCGAGTTTGACCCCGTTTCCCATGGCTTTTCTTATTTCTATGCCGCTTTTCCTTATGGAAAAGGGTACACGGTTAGATGCGGCCAATTTCGGCTCGCTTTTCCGCCGGAGCCTTAGTGTGTGTGTGAAAAAAAGTTCATCAGGTGAACGAGAAAGGGGTAACGTATGTATATGGGATGATGGACGTGATGTGTCCCTTTCCGCGTAGTTTGTGAAAGGTTCTTTCTTCCTCGACGGGATGGGTTTAATGTGTGATTTTTTTTGTAGTGTGGATCGAATGTGGTTGATTTCGTAAGGAAATGTGTGTTGGATGTTGTCTGTTGTATTTTGAATATATTTTTGTAACCATTATAGTTGGAAGATAATGATTTTTGTATATTCAAATTGGAATATTTGGTAAGAATGAATCAAATTAAAAAGAAATGACTCACAAAATTAGGATAATATGAAGAAAATAATTAAATTTAAAGATATCAAAATTGTCTATAAAATGTATTTTTGTATTAATTATATCAAAAAAAATGAATGATCCACATATTTTCGTATGAATAAATGAAAAAAATTGCATAAAATAATTAATATGTTGCGTAATTTTCATATAGAAAAGCTTCTAAGGCAATATAATAAAAAAATCATGAATAAATTCGATCAAGTTCCAGAAAAAATTGTATCAAAAACGGGATCGATCGCATTCGTATGCATCGCAATAACATACACATTCATACGTAATATAATATATATTTAAATGCAAAAAACCCATTGTCGCCCGGACGCGAAAGCTTACCGTTCGCAATTTGCATACAATTAGAATAGGGAAAGCTTTTATTTCCGCGGGCATTGCGAAAAGTTCGCTCCTTTTGCCTCTCTACCCTTAAAAGGCCGAAAAAAGTACACGTACAAAAAAAATATATAAAATAAAATAAAGGCGCGGTAAAAGTTAACCCTTTGCCGGGTGTGACGCGGTCTACGGTCAAATTGGCCGGAAAATTTCCAGGTTTTTTTTCCCCGCCGTTTTATTTTTAGGTCGCTCGAAACTAGGGGATTAACTTATTTAATTAGTCGTCGAAATTATAAAGTGCTACGTTTTAATTTCTTTACGTTTATTACGGATTATAAAATTTGTAAGTTTTTGCGTATTGTTTTAATATTGTATTTAAATTGAATTGCACATTAATTATTTCAGATGTATTAAATAGCTAACAGTTTTGAAAGTTTCAAATTGCAAAATGTATTCGTGTAAATTTGTATTAAGTTCATATTTGGTCGCCATATGTTGATTTATCAAATTTAATTTACAGCGAATTTGTGCAAATTTGAATACGTGAAACTCTCATCGAAATGTATAATAGTATATTACTTCTTTGAGCAAATTCGTAATTATAACTTTAACAATTTACGACCAAGCGTTTCTATAACTGAAAATAAAATGCGATACACTCATCGACACCGTATAAAATTTTTCAATTTTCGCAATCGTAAAATTTATCGATTTTCGATTTTCACACGCAAATTTCCAAATTTATTACATCCGCAAAGCGTTCCAAGAAATAATCAACATCCATCGAATTAATTCAATATGCAATCGAGCGATTACATTTTTAACATAAAAATCAAATAAATAACCAAATTTCACTAGCAGCAGAGGCGTTCTTAACGTGTTAAACGATTTTTTTTCACACTTTAATTGTTTCTGAGCGGAAACGCACTTCGTTCTTCTAGTTACGCTCCAAAGCGTTCGCTGGTCGTAAAATGGCGATAAAATACGTGATTTTATGCATTTTCGTATTAATATTATGACTTTTTAGGCGGGAACGAGTTGGAATATGAATTTTTCATTTGTCCGTGCGGGTTCCAATTTATTTTTATATGAAAATGTTATATTAAATTTATTATGAGATTCAAGTACGTAAGAATATTTTTAATTGCGATGTGTTATTTTTGTGCATATGAAGAGGTGTTATTTTATCAGTTACTGTTAATTAAAATTATACAGTACGATGAGTTCGTTATAAGATTAATTGTACAAAATCAGTCATTCGTATGCAGCTGCGATCTATTGTATTTTTCGAATTTTTTTCCCAATTATACAATGTAAACACAATTGCGAAATGAAAAAAAAAGATCTTTTTTTGTTGATATTAATTTCGGGATCTTTATCAATCTTAATTGCTATACAATATTTTGTATGATAAATTGTATTCTCGTAATGAGTATTTAATTAAGGTTATTACACTCATCCCTTGATCCAAACGAAAGATAGATTACGTGATATTAAAGAGTAATTCAAAATCAAAAAATATATCGAAAATAATTTATTTTTTTCTAAAAAATGAATGATTAATTACATTAATATGTACAATAGTTCAGAAATTATTTTGTTTAATCACAGAATAAAAATTTTCACTTTCCAGAAAGTTCATGCTATAAGGTATTATTATACTTAAGATGCATAAAATGAAGAAGATTTTCATTTTACAATCAAAACAAAACAAAACGAATTAAAGTACAAGTAAATAATTAAAATACAATAAATACTCGAAAAAAAAATCACCTGCCACAAACAAAATCCAAACAATCTGAACCGAACATAATCCCAAAAAACGGAATTTCCTCAATTAAAACAAATTAATAAAAAGACCCGAGAAACAAACGGAGACGACACGAAAACGAAAAATAAAATAAAGACCACAACGACCTCTCAATTAAGAATTAACCAGTTGTTTATCTCGGCGCTACCTCGGCTCAACATCCAGATATAAATACGACAAAATAAAATATAATCCTCGTTATAAGGGCGGGCCCTTTCAGAGCGAATTTGAATATCTTTTATCTTAATTAAAGGAAGCCGGCAGCGATTAACTTGCACGGTTTCTTGTAATTTGGCCGCACAACTTCGATAAAAGCGCGACTTTGGATATATTATTATGTACGCGTTGCATTACGATTAATGCAGGCCCCGAAATGAGCTTTAGGCCCCTCAGGCTGTTCCGGCCTGGAAATTCGGCGGGCTAATTAAATGTTGTATTAATATCGGGATGTTATCGCTGATAGTATCGCTGCGGGATTTAGGTTGTTTTTAATTGTAGGATAGTTGAGGTTGACCTGGATTCGGATGGAGAAGTCGTGAAATTGATGTAATTGTCTTTGATGGCGAAAATCGATAGTTTGTGTCGAAAAGTGATCGGCGGATTGTTTGTTTAGGGTGTTTTGGTGATTTGATCTCAGTTGAATGATGGATGATCGTGGATTCGAAATTATGTTGGAAAAGGATGGTTTCGGTGTTTGACTGTTTGAAAGTATTATTTTTAAAAATAAATGAAAAAATATTTATAGTCTATCGATTTATAAATGTGTTTTTCGTATATAACAAGCAATGTTCTTTTTTTAATATAATGTTTTTTTTATATACAAATTGTGAAATCCAAATTCAACCTTATACTTATCAAATTTAATCAATCAAATTTCTAATTTGACCATTAAAAATTTATTTACCTGATTTTTAATTTTTTATAATTTCAAGTATAAAAGAAACGTAAGGTTTGTATCAATTGTACTTATTTTCGGATTGATTTATTAAAAAATGTAATCAATCATGTATGTATGAAAAAAATTTATAAAAATTTGAAAGTCAAATTGAAGAATAGATTTAAATTTTATTGATTACTATGACAATGGTCTTAATAGTACTTTCCGATGGTTCAATTTTATGTTTATATTGATATGAAAAAGGCTAAATTTAGAGTGCAAAAACTATATATGATATTATAATTGTTAGCAGCCTATTAGTTATCCACTGCAGGACAAGCCAAATGCCACAGTCCAGGCTATAAAACTTAATTAATTTTTAAAACGCGAATATCGAAAAATTTCAAAAAAACAAAACGTATTAATAACTGAAAATTTCATATTCCGAACAATATTAAATTACAACTTTCCCATACAAAAGCGCATTTATCAAATACAATTTTTTCATTTATTTCTCTCCGACTAGAACGAATCGAGCGAACTTTTCGACCATGCAAAACGGCAAACGTTGTTTTTGCGCAACGTCATCGACAACGACAGTAGCAATGACCAAAAAGCATAGAGCCTGACCGTGAAAAAAGCTCCACATTAAAAAAAAGCTCAATTCAAACGAGAATTGTAACCGAAAGCCACCCAAGCGGTTTCCATAGGTCATTATTCAGTTCTTACCTGCCGCGAGTCAAAGAATCATATTGTGCGAAGTCAGGGGCTCTCAAAACGCGGGCCGCGGTAACATTATAAAAACGCTCTTCGGCCCTTTTATACGGAGGCTCTAGCTTTTTTGTCCAGCTTTTTCAGTGCTCTCGAGTTTTTAGGGCCTCTCGCGTGTGCCGTTATAAATTCATTATTTTTACGATGGCAGCAGAAGTGAATTTTTATACTTGGAAAAGTTTGGTAATTTCTTTATATTGCTTTTTTAGTTTAAAAATTATGAAATTAATATATTGGTACTTCTTGAATTATTTTTTTTACTATTGGCTTGTTAAAGTTCAATTAAGATATTCTTTTTAAAAACATAAAAGGTTGATGTCGATATTCAAGTATTAACTGAAGAGTACTCAATTAAGAAAGCTAATATTATTCAATTTAAAAAAAGAATACTTTTTAGTAAATAATGAAAAAATATTGTCAAAATGTATAAGTACAAAAATTATGTCCCTTCCGGACTTGAAGTATTCTTTTAACTTTCACAAAAGTGAGTTTTTATAAATTTAAAAGTGCTCTTAAACACTGATTTTTACGTCTCGAAAAGACGTTTTTAAAGTGAAATGTCGAGTGCATATTTCTTGTTTCATTAGTGTAGTTAATTGGTTCGTTAAAATAGTGAAATTCAAAACGAAATGAATAATTAATTTCACGGAATTGTAAAAACATTCTTCTCTGAATATTTTCAATTTTAAATTTTTATAAAAATATAATGTCGATTTTTTTTTAAATGGTAGAGTGAGGCATATATTTATTTTATTTTTGGTGAGTTTATTCGTCAAAATAATAAAATAAAAAAAAAATCTTTATTTAAAAGTAATTTGTCAATTCATAAATATTCTTTATAAGTAAGCTTATCTTTTTCATTTGATAAACTGCACGAGTGACTAACATATTAACTTAAAAATATATTTTTTTTAAATTAGTAACGATGTCATAAAAATAATTCGAATTCAAACTCACCCAATTAAAATAGAAACAAAACTTCAGAGAATTTATTAAAATAACAAGAAAAAACGCATTGCTACTACTGAGTTTTTAAATCAACTTTTATTTCCCTCGAATATATCTAAAATCTTTGATCATGACAATATAATCCGAATTTAATTGAACTGTCCGAAGACATTAGAACTTCTGCGTTTTTATCGGTCGCAAAATCTATTGAAAAAGTTCGCAACCCTTATTAGATTTTCGCAACGATCACATTTTATTTTTCATCTTCAAACGAAACATCGAACCTAAATATTCAAACCGACAAATACACATTTTCCAATATCGATTTCGTCATTAAGAACAATCGACAAATCAACAAAGTTGAAAACACCTGGACGTTGCTAACAAACAAAACTATGCGATCGTTTCGACGAAAGTTCGATGACTTTCATCCCCGAGGATTACAGGACTGGGAAACTCAATTAAGGACACATTCACTCACCCGATACTCATTCAATACGTGAGCTTCTAAAACTTTTTTTTCCGTTTCGAATAATCGCCATTGTCGGAGCGCAATATGAATAAGTCCCTACACGTTTTTTCCATATGAATAGTTATTATGTGCATTTTTTTTAGAAATACACCGAATTTTTTTCCTCTCAGTGAACGAGTATTATAATATTATTAAATTTTCGTTATAAATGTTCAATTTTTTAATATAACAACTAAGCTTTTTTATTTAAAAAACAACGAATTCAGACAATCTGCAACTTCCTCTAACCACTCTAAAACACATATACTTAACAATATGTGCTCACGAAATATAAGCTCGTTATAATGATATAATATAATTAGGTTAACCGTATTAATTTGGCTTTGCAACCGATACGTACACCTATCCGTCCCACCTAGTTAACTGGGGTTTCGTAACAAACTAGGCCTTTCTGCCAAACACACACGTATGGGTTAAAATATACTCCCGTGACTTATTCCCGAACTAATTCGTATCGATTTTTACTTAATGAGCTCTCCAAAACATATATACATTGCTAAATAAATTGGAGTATTTTCAAAAAATGATTGAAAATAGTTTTAAAATTTAAAATTTGAACAACAGACTGCTAAAAAAACGGATGATTTAAAAAACCGAGTTTTGTATACAAATATTTATATTTTTAAAATAATGATTCTAGAAATATAAAATACGTACTATTCAATTTAATTTTAATTCAGAATATTTTTTTTTCTTGAAATTTACAGTAATATAACAACGAATTCATGCGTTTACTGTGAAGTTGTTTGATGATGTTTTTCATTAGATCAATTTCAAAAGTTTTACTCGCGAAAAATACTTTTCAAATTGAAATAAGTCTTGTTCACATTCATAACATTTATCAAAAATATTTGGGCTATATTAACTATTATAATTTAACGTCATCAATGTGAATAATGTTTAAGAGCGAATTTCAACCAAGATGTTACACATACGTATGTGTTACAAAAAAATGAATAATTATTTCTGATAATAGATACAATGCACAATATCATTATTGAGAAGAACTTGAAGAATTTGAATATCAAAAACAATTTTTTTATCCCTTCGATATCGCCCAACTTCAGCAATCTATAAAAACCAATTCAACAAAGCTAAAATAATAAAAAAAACTTTATTATTCTCACATCAGTTAAATCCCGACGATAAACAATTACTACCAGAATCCATACACAAACAAAATATCAAAATAAGCATACCATAAAACATAACGACATATACGAAATTCTCATATACGTGAACATTCAATTTATGGCAACCCATAAAAAAACACGGCGGAATCAATTCAACCGTTTTCGTTACAACTGTTTCCCGCATAGCGAACAAAAGCTCTCAAGTTCGCAATACATTATCATACATACGCGAAACATACACGGATATATACAGGGGTACTCGAAAGTTTACACCGACAGTCCGTAGTAGAGAGACCCACCTGAAAAAGAGCGGTCGGATTTGATTAATTTGCGGCGGTTCTCCATTTCGCGTCTGCAAATTATTAATCTCTCCATAGCCCCGTGGAAACTATACTTTATGACTAATTGAAACATCCTGTATATCGTGCTGGTGTGCACAGGGTGGTGCATAAAATGTAGGTTTGTTTTTTGGACGGATTCGATGTTGGGAGTGATTGAGTTTCGCATAGGTGAAAATCAAAAACTTTCTGAATTCTAGGAATTTGAATGATTGAAGTGCTGTTAGAAAGTTTTAGGGAAGTATTTACGAACTAGAAAACTTTTTCAAACGAGTGCTATCGAAATTGAGATCACTTTGACAAAATCAACTTTTGAAAATTTTATGTTTTAAAAGGCTTTGACTATTAAAACACTCAAAATAATATATAAAAATATAGTTGATTTTTTTTAGATATTTGTGCATAATTACTTAAAATAAAATTAAACGCTTTATAATTCGATAAAATTTTCATACAATTGAAAATTCAATTTTGAATTAGTTTTTTGATCAAAAATCTTTTAAATTAAAAATCCATTTTGAATCATTAAAAAATGCGTACATGTATATAGCTTTTACATTCAAAATTCAAAATTTTAAACGTCAAATTCAATTATTTAAACTTCAAATTAAACTTTTTCAAGCATCACATACTATAACTAACAATAAGACCATTTCATAGTAATCAATGAAATATATGAAGTTTAATTTTTAATTGTATGTATTTTATTTATTACTATGTTTTGGATACAATATTTATTTTCCAATGGATGATTGAATTCGATTTTTAAAAATTTGTAAATTTAATTTTGAGTATAATAGCTGTATATTTATAATAATAATTAAAAAAAAAAACAAACAAAAGTATTACATATAAAAAAAATTGCTATAATTTGAAAAAAAATAACATCACTCATACAATACAATCATTTTAAATAAAAATCAATTTTTTTCACCACACTGTACATCACTAATTAAAACACCCGTTTAAGTATAGGGGCACACTTTTGCGTCTGTTTATATACGACTAATTGAAACATTCCGTAATACATATATAAATACAGAACGATATGAATATAGAGAACAATGGAGACAATGCGATAATACGTTATTGTGTCGTGTTTACACGAGCGCACTGTAAAAACTTTGTTATGTGCGGATCGTGTGCTGCCTGCCTTATTCGAAATGGTTTTAGTTTCGTGCCGCCGTTTTTGGTTTCGGTTTTGATATTTTTATGCGATGTGCTTTGTGTAATGAGTCGTATTTGTTGGTGCGGCTTTATTATAAAGGCGATTTATAGTTTCGAGATAAGGATGTTCGGTGAATGCGTCAGTGGGAGTATTTTAATTGAATTGTTTGATAAAGATGAAGTTGAAGGATGGATTTAAGCAATGTAAATTGAAATGGAAAGTTTTCGACGATTGTGTT
>JAOXNN020000029.1:1648972-1659515 GCA_028571205.2 Hydropsyche betteni | reverse complement strand
TGATGATGATGATGATTTTTTTTCCTTCTTTCAAATGAACGACGGGTACACATTTCGAGTTCACACAATCGGGTTTTTACATTTTATCATTTACCGTTTCTTAACAAAACCACAGCCGATGTTATTAACATCGGGCCTATATACTATTAAAGTAATAAATTCAAAAATTCATACTCACATTTCATCAAAAAAAAATCGACCCGTAAAATACTCAAAAAGCACCTCACCTGGAAACAAACAAAAAAAAACATTAATTACAAACAATACAATCAAAATTCAAAACGTTTGCTTTTCCCGCCAAAACGCACCGTTTCCAAACAAAACGGCGGCCAATTCGCAAAATCCGAATTTATTGTTGCTGCCAACAAAAGGGATAATAATCGCGACAATCTGCGGTCAAGACGTGTACGTGCACGGCTGACAAATGGCGCGCTTAGGCCAAAATAATTACCGCGAGCTTTCACGCCGCGATATGAATCAAAAGCATGAAAATATCCGCGGTTCAATTTATATGTACAATTTCATTATTTTTTCAGCCGTTGTTTGGTTTAGTTTTCGGTCGGTTGTTAACCGCTTAAGTGCCGATTGTATCGTTTATGGCCGTGTAAAGTAATGTATTTATTGGTAGTTTTGCGGACAAAAAATAATGGTGAACGTAATGTTTTTTTTTTTTGTTAATTTCCGGTTTATTTTAGCAATATGAAGAAGTAAATATTATTTAAGTAATAATATAATGGGAATTTATAAACGATTTTTATTACTTAGAATTTTAGTTGTTTATAATTAATCAAGTTTTATATGTTCCATGATTTATTTAATTTTTATGATACAGATATTTTAAAAATATATATTTCATTTAAGATTATGTTTCGTAGAAAATATACCATTAAGAATAGCAATCATACAATTTATTCTGATATGAGCAAGTTCGCGAGAGCGTAAGAGCTTTTTATATTATATAAACGAGCATTGTTTATGACTTTTTTGCTTTCACTCATTAAAAAGGCTACAACATCCTCAGTTTTATAAAATGAAATATTTAAGATAGAAAAAAACTTTATATTTTCATATTATAAATATGAACGCCTTTTACAAAAGCTTTCAGACTACGCCATGTTCAAATTTATTCAAATTATTTAAAAAAAGTATGTGTTGTTATTTAATTTATTTATTATGTAAATCTCTTTTGTGCTTATTTTTTTGGTTTTTACTAAATAACTATAAATATAAATGATAATTTTAATATATCGATTTTATCCAAACAATTTTCGCGACATAAAAATATTGCTTCGCATTCAATATGTGCATTCCACTTTTATAAATTTTATCCCCCATAGAAAATAAAGGACCCATAACTTTCTATATAAGAAAAAAAGAAAGTATTGAATATCGAACAAAAGAAATTCACTTTATAACGAAACGAACGGATTTACGCCGTGGCGAAATTTTTGAATAGCGCGTAATATCGAAATTCCGTAAAGTTCTTCGTTTCCGAAGAAACTACTGGAAAGTTCTAAAGCACGGAATAAATTTAAAACTTCAACGACCGAAAAGGATAAAGAGGAAAAAATGGAGCCGAAATATGTAAGAAAATACGTGTCCGTGTATAATAAATAAATGCACAAACTAGACGAAAACGAATTTGAATATATTTCACTACATAACGAGCCCCTATAAAAAATGTATTCTTTTTTGATTAAAATATACTGCCGCATTATACGAAAATTGTTGCGTACGAAAAAAACGCGGTTTATTACCGCTATCAGATCCCAGGGATAAATTGTGAAATCAAAAGTCATCGTTATATATGTTTTATTATTGTTATATTGCCGATGAGCGGTCGTGAAAGGGTTGGTGAAGATTTATGGCGAGATACGATAGATGTATTGTAAAAAATGTGTTTCGTATGCATAATGAAATGGGATCTATGGGTGTAATATAACAATCGAATTTGTAACAGGTTGTTATGTGGGTTATAATATAATTTGATTATTGGTTCTCATAGTGACTTTAATCTAAAATATTCTGTGAAATTTTTATTTTTATTTATAAAATTTAATAAATTGTTGTCAGAACGTCCAGTTTTTAAAGAATGGAGCCATTTGAAATATTAAAAGTGATAGAATTTTCAGTTTTTTTTTTTCATAATGACAATATTTGTAATTTGAAAAAATTATTGAATGATTCAGAAGAAAATAAATAATGCTTTTGATATCTTTTATATTTCTCTATAAATATGATATAATAAATGATCGAAATACATAACTGCATTTAATTCTTTGATTAATTTTTCAAAGTAAGTAATTATGAATGTACTCAACTTATTCAGATATTAGAGTCAAATTAATTTTTCCTTTATCGTTTCTTTTGTATTGAAATGTACCTATTTTCATAGAGGCGGAAGTTCAAATGCAAAAAAAATGCACAAGAGCCATTTGAATATTTGAAAATAGAAAATTCTTGACTCGGAGAATGTTTCGGAAGATTTCACAGCATTAAACGACTAATAAGCCGTACAAAATACACTCAAAATTCACAACGCTAACATTGAAATTACTTCGGATTACACGATCGTACGGCAGCGTTTTTTTGCGACATTCGTGTGCCATTTTTTCCTTATTTCCATTCCGGGCGGGTTCTCAGTACTTTTTAATGAAGCGTGATTAAAAAATAATGCGTTTTTTGCTTTTTCCTATTTATTTTTCATCTCTTGGCTGCTTCTCGAGTCGCGAAATAAGTAGAGACAGTAATGCGATGTATAAAAACGAGCCAGGTAGAGTTTTCCTTTATTTCCAATTAGTAACACGACACTACCTTCATTCTTCCTACTTAGCCCTTAAAGAATTCTGAAACATTCTCAGGTTCGCTCTCTCTTCATTTTCCCTATCTATCTATCTAGATGTCTGTCTATTTATTTGTCTGCAGTTCTGTCGCGTGATTTGCTACACATAATTGAACTAATTGACACTTGATAAGTATGCGTTTCTATTAGATAATCGCTACATATTTTCAATAGTATGAATCAATCTTGTTACAATCTTATTAATCGTACTAGTACCTACGTTAAATTAAACTGCAATTGATAAAGTCAGCAGGTAAACGATACTAAAACTCATAAATTCAAAGTTTTAAAAACTGACACGGGTTATTTTATGATAAAAAAATACTCAAACCCGACAGTATTCTGAAACACTTTATCCAACAGTGGACATAATAAAATTGCACATGATTATGATGATGATGATGATGATGATTCATACAACACTTCACATGTCAAAAGCGATCCATATTAAACGGCTCGCCCAAAATTTATGATCATTAGACTTAAACTGCCGCAAAATATCCAGAATCTACCAGAGCACCAAATTCTTACAAATTACGTCGAAATTACATTTAACGACAAAAAACATTAATAACATTTCCCGAAAATACAACAATTCGTGCGTACGCAATTCGTATGAGTATTTTGCATAGCAATCATATGACGATTAGTGGCACTAAGTACGCCGCAATTAAAAACGCGTTTCATTCAAAGCGAAACCCTTTAAATGCGTATAGCAATTAAGCGTATTCGTTCAAACATAATATTTCAAAAGATATGTGTAAAAAATATAGTACATAAATTATAACAATTTGTAAGAAGCTGGCGGTTATAATCACGGCGTCGTTAAGTGTTAAGTTTTTGCCACTTATACGCTACTGGTTTGTTTTAATACTTGATGATTGTTTTAAAAACGAGATTGTTTTCAAAATTATTTGGAAGAATAATATTTTTAGCTTGGGTATTCAAAATAATTGAATTTTAAGGTTTTATGATATCGATTGATTTGATTTTTATATTTTTTGATTTATTTAAATCGAAAATATGCGGTGATATTTTATAATTACATAAAAGCTTTAGTAGTGATGCAAGGTTTTAAAGTTCTTTCAACACCACTTATTTCATGCTTTCAGGAGAATAAGTGATAATTGATTCGAAGAAAATTAAAGAGAAGTGTTCCCACTTAAGCTGTGAAATATTAACATTTAAAATGCATGAAGTATAGACAAGTGTAATTTATACAGAGAATATTCTATTAATAATAAAAGATATACAATCTAAAGCATTTCACTCAAATTATTTTGAATCGAAAATAAATATAAGATTTATTTAAATCGATTTTAAAATATTGAAATCAAAATTCATAACTGATAGAAAAACATTCAAAATTATCATCAGTTTGAAATTTATAGTTATCCTAATCACACCAATTACAATATATTCAATCAAACAAGACATCGAGTTGGCATAATTTCTTTATCTTCCTATTATGTCTAGTGTGAAAACAGTAAACAAAACTAGTACGAGTATTTATAAAATGTGCATTTTGTGAATAGTCAGAAATTTCAGGGATCTCAAAGAGACGAATATTAAATTTGTTTCTCATCAAATGGTCCATCAGGTTACTCATTTTTCAGCTAAATTGCGGAAAAATTCCGTGACCAAATTATATTTATGAATCGCTTGAAAATCATTAATTTAGATATTGAAAACTGACAGTATGATTATAATATGGAGTATGTTTATTGATTTTATAAAAAATGCAGGTTTTTTTTACAAATTTTCCTTGAAAATTTGAAATTTTAAAGAAATCAATTATTGATCTTGAGAAAATTGAATGTTTTGAAATATTTTTTAATATAAACAAAACTGGATACAGAAAAATATCCTATTTATGTTATATAATAATTAAAGCAATTTTTATTGATTATTTTCAATATTATTTGAGCTATTTTCTATGAAACTTGTACATTACAGGTGTAACATTATTAATTCGGGAATAAATCTGAAAATAAATTTTTACATTATTAATGAATACGAAACATATTTAATATGAATTAAGATACGAGGATAAACAAGACTCCGATTCTAAAGATATAACATATTAACATACGAATCAAAGGAGATTTCGGTTAATTATTAACGAGAGGTTTGAAACGAAGCCCACGTTTCGGTAGGGAGAAAACCTTTGCCACTCGTCCTTTCCACGCATACAAACACGAGTACATAGAAAAAGGAAAATCCACGAAAAAATGAAGCAAAAAAACTGGCCAGAACCCACGCATTTCCATTTATTTATTTATTTATTTATTTGTTCGCTTATACGTGTATTTGTTTGCCTAATTTCGGACCGGCCGGCCAAATAAGCCGTTTATCCTTAGTATCGCATGATTGACGTGACCGGAAAAACTCGCCGGGAAAATCAAAGGCGAACGACGAATTTTCCCGAGTTTTCCTCTGGATTTGGGGGTGTGAGTGTATGTCGGTTGGCATAAGGGAGGTTCCGTTGGGTTTGGGTCGGAAAAGCTCTCTACGTTTATTATTACTCTTGATTTCATGGCACATAATTTTTCGAGCGGCGAAAAGGTTATGAAGAATCAAGGATGTATGTTATATGTGATTATGTATGCTTTTAATAAACTATTTCTGGTGAAATTGTCGGTCGGTTGTATGAATAGATTATGTTTTCTTGATTAGGTTGATTATGGAATTATCTTAATTATGTTATGATTGCCACTAATTAGTCTATCGAAAGAAATTATGAAACGAATACTTTGAGTAATTTGTAATACGATACTAATTTATAATGAACTTAGCATTTCTAAAATGAAAAACGATGTAGACAATATAATATATGTATGCATGTATTGTGGCGTGTATATTATTTATATTTATGGTGAAAAACATGACCTGACAAATTTTAATATTTATTAGATATTCAATTTTATCACAGAAAGCTAAAAGGGTCTTTATTTAGCAATGTTTTATATTATGAACGACTATTTCGACTTTATTTCATCATAAATTTGTAAAAAAAAACTATAAGTATATATATAAAAAAATATAAAATTCTTATTATATTTAAATTACAATTAGACATTTATTTAAAGAACATTGCCTATATTTTACTAATCATAAATGTACAGTTTCACAAACATCTACAGTTAAACACTTCTTACAATAATAATGATTATATTTGTAGCCCTTTTATGAATATATAGATACATATAACGGTAAAAAAATATACATCGTATCAAACTAATACGAATTATTATCAAATATTTTCTACAAAATCAATTAAACAATATACAAAACTAATTTTTCATCTTAATTTCCAGTCGATTACCAACCATCATAAAACATTAACACTTTAACGGCGCCCCGGTCACAATCGTCCCAAAACCCACCACCGCACAAAATAATATCACCATAAACAAAAACGCACTCACAATATGAAAACATCGAGCATAATTTATAAGGCACAACCCTTAACGAAGGAATCCAACTAAAAGGGAAACGTATAGGCCACGGCGGCGTTGGTAAAACAAAGGAAGCCGCATCTGGTCGAGCGGTAAATAGCCGCGTTGTTAATATTTCCTCTCGATAAATGCTCCCCGTTCTTGATAATTTACTGTAGGAAGGAAACGGGGTTGAGGTCGGCATAAAACAAGGGAAAAAAAACCGACAACGATACGCTAAAACGAGCCGTTCGAATCCGGGCGGAACCGGCAGTTTTTGCCATTGGGCTTGATAGTAATTGGCGTGTGTTATGATGGGTCGTTATCGGGTTGGTTTACTGAGATGGTTTTGAGTTTGTTTATTGTTCGGATTGAACGCGGGTTTTTATTTGGTCTTGCATAGTTTTTAAACTTCGAATTCAACGTTTTCAACTTCAAATTCAACGTTTTCAATTTCAAATTCAACGTTTTCAATTTCAAATTCAACGTTTTACACATCTTTTATAATTGGAAGTGTTATGCTTCAAATTCAACAAATTATAGAGAACTCATATTGATGAATTTCATTGAATACTTTCCTATAGTCCAATTTGAAGTGTAAAATATTGTATTAAGTTTATTTCAACCTATGTATGGTCTGTTACATGATGATCATTTTCGATGTCTTGTTCTATATATTATATATAATAGTATAGATATAAAAATGGATGTTTGTATATTTGTTAGATATCGTTTCACTCCATCACTGTTCGATCGAATACTTTAAAAATTGGCATGTACATATATGTTTTTTTGTCGAGAAAGTTTTTGTATCATTAATATTAAAAAAAAAATCAGTACGAAGAGTCGAAGACCTGTCGTTTTTTGAATTTAATTGCCTTGGTTACGCAATTCATGGAATCACATCAAGCTGCTCTAATACAGACTGGCAGGACAACGTCTGCCGGGTTCAGCTAGTATTATATAATGAGAGGGTAGTAGTTTTCATAGGGATCGATGTTGAAAATATAATTTACTAAATGGTTCGAAGTTACCTGTTCATTTACTAAATGCACCACATGAAAGTTATCTATGGAAGTTGATGCGTTTTACTGTGTTGAAGTATTGACATTAAGGAAATCTATGTGGTTATATCGATTGAGAAGTTTGAAGTATTATATTTTGAACTTAAAATTTACTTTTAAGTGTTCTTATAATAAATTCGAAGTTTTATGATTGAAAATTTCCTTTATGATACCATAAATTATTCAGAATTCAATGAATGAGAAATATAAAATAAAAAATGTAGATACAGTCTTGATTGCGAATAATTATTTTTAAACTTTCACAATTATTCGCCCTTTAAAAGGAAAGTAGAAAAAAATGATACGAAAGAAAATAATCATATAAAAGTTCAATGAAATTAAATAATTATGACCAAAGAATTGTATTATGAAAAAAAGTTATTTTTTTATGAAATAAAATCAGTAGCGAAAACAATCCTTTTCATATTGTTGATTTAACGTGTTATTTTTTTTTTAATTACATGAATTTATTTGTATATGTTTATGAATGGACACCGAAATCAAATAGAAGTTTCCGTAACTATTATTGAGCTATTACAAAAAAATACTACTTAAATCATATTCTGGTAATCGAACACAATAGAAAGTAATTAAAATTAGTCAATCAATCAGCATATTGAAATTAATCAATCAATTATCATATTAAAAACCCGTTAAAAGTAAGCAATTTCAAATATTAATTAAACGACACAAAACCAGTTTCTAATATACTAGAACTAGAAAGAAAATCCACTACGACAAAACATCCGCAACCAGCACAATACAAAAACGAAAGTCCACAACAATTTAAACCCCGACATCGAGCGAAAAACAAAAATCCAAAAACCCGCACAAACCCGACTAATGCAAACAATAAAACCAAAACATCGAAACAGAACAATACGAAAAAAAAAACTCGCATTTTCAATTATTCAAAACGGCACCCGGCCATACATCATGGACGCCCGAGAGCGCGGAAAACCCGCCCGGAAAAGCTTCGGGAAAATCTTCCAGCGCTCGCCATTAGTTCCTTATCCCCCCCATTCCGCACCCCTTCCCTTACAAACGGAAAATGGAGACGGAGAAGAAGTAGAAGAAGCGTCGTGGATGTAATTTATTGAAATTGCACGACGAGCATTCGCAATAAGGTGTCCTTCCCCACACCCCTTTTGCCGGATGAATTAACACCTTTCGGTGGGGTGTACCTGCACCGGAATGTTCTGTTTTATTATGTTGTAAGTGTATAAGGGGGGTGTTGGATTTAAATGACTGAGATAATGCTCTCGATTTAATATTGGGTCGTGTGTTGATTTGAATTTTGAATGTTCAGTGTACTCTGGGGCTCGAAGGTGTTGAAAATGTTGGGAGTTTGTTCGAATTGTTAGTATTATTTATAATAATAAAAATTGGGGGGTGATGTGTCTCTTAATTATATGAGGTGTTTATAAATTTTGATTGAAAATATTTTCAGAAATATGAAAAATAAATTTTGTAGTTTGTAAATATATTAACGAAACAATTTTCGGAGTATTGTTTGTGAAAATTTAATGTATATTTTTTAATTATTACTTTTTTCGTTTAAGGGTACTTTATGCCTTAGTTTATATATTCCTGAAAAGAAAATTCAGTGAGCTTTTTTTCAACTTTCCAGTTTAAAAGCTTTATGCACTATGTCCATTAAAAGAGTCGATGTTTTTTGCACTACTTGCACAAATTGATGGACCGAATTACTTTTATAAGTGAATTCATTTCAACTTGAATTTCTCCTTCAAAAACGATTACCTCTTTCCTAAATTTTTTGAAACAATTCAAATATTACATTATAATACAAACGCTAATAAATTTCGTTTAAAAATTTCCAATAAATCATTCCAAAAACCAACAAAACACATGAAGATTGATATCGAATTAAAACTAAACAAAATTCGAGTGTACAGAACAAGTAACTTTTATACAAATTGAAATAAACAACATATTCGCGAATTTGACATTAAAGTGAAACATAAAAACTTCCCGCGAGATTTATCGAATCGAGTTGAACGGAAACGTTTTAAAAGCGGCTGAATGTGACATTTTTTTTTTCTCGAAAACATTAATTTCGAAAATATATTTCTTTAAATGACAGTCGCACACGCAACGGGTCCAAGGAAACCGGAAATACGAAAAAAAATATCGATGCAAACATATATAATAAATATAAACACATACACACACACACACATACACACACGTGCGTGTGTACTCGAACTTACATATAATATTATATTCGTCGACACTTACTTACTTTCTGAAAATAGCCAAAGTAACCCGACATTGCAATGTGTGTGAAATATTTTCGCGATTTCCGATTCTGCGAATAAAATTTAGATTTATGATTTTCACGTCGGTGCTTTATGGCAATAGAAAGTTGAAATTTTTTTTTGAGATTTGACCGTTTTCGATTATTCTGTTTAAGAATTATCAGTTTTTTTTTTGGGTACGATTGCATTAAAAATATAAAGATTGTGTTTTGAAACGAATCATTAGAAAAATATACGATGTGCATTATTTCTGGTCTATTAAATATTTCGTATTGAGCATTATTTTATTCATAGTATGCAAAAAAAAATTGTGCCGTATAAGATGAGCATTAAAAAAATATGAAACGTGCAATAGAATGAAAGTTTGTGCATTAAAATAAGAGACAATTGACAACATCGTCAGAGTAAAATCAATCTTTACATTCTGTCAACTACTTTTTAACAATTTGGCCCATTTTTTAATCAATATTGATATTTTTTAAATTCGGTTTTAAAGTGGTGAATAATGGTCGTGCGATTGGTGTTTGGCCCTATTCCAATGCACGTTTATTCGTTTTAAAGTATGTACTTATAATTTTTCTAATGCACACATTTTAATGTTTTTGAAAAATGCGCACATTATTTTTTTAACGCACTTATTTTATTTAAAGCTCATATTTAATGCACATATATTTTATTCAATGCATTTTCAAATAGATACCTTTTTCAATAACATCGCGAAATTTTGCGAAAGTTCGACTCAAAATATTGACAACAATAACAAAATCCCGGCCCGCTTTGGCCACAGCAGCGAAACGGCCAGCCCGCTCGCACAAACAAACCGCTCGTCGTCCGCAAATATTTGCGCGAGTTATATTCCCGGTCCAGGAATATGGTAGGAGGGTGGTTTAGTTAAACCCTCGAGTTCGTTTTTAGAAGATT
>JAOXNN020000029.1:1630645-1648872 GCA_028571205.2 Hydropsyche betteni | reverse complement strand
TTACGTCGCAATTAAAACGAATCATCGGCTTCGCGTTCGCGACGCAAACCGCTGCGTCGCCTATACATTTCATATATATTATATATATTATATACATATATTATATTATACCATATACATCCGCATATAACAGGACGTACACAACACAACATATAACTCGCGCGAAACGTTTGTTTTTACAAATGGACTTCTGCTAAATTGCCCGGACCGATCTTTATTATTCGCCTTCTGGCTTTCGGCGCGAATTGTTAAATATTGATGATGCGAGTTTCCCGCTTTGTCTTGTCGCCGGTGCGTGGAAATTTGGCCACTTTCGCTTTTATTGCAGTCGATGGTTTTATTTTTGCAAGCACTTTAGTGAACGATGGGTTGTTTGATGGTCGTCTAGAGCGTATTGTGATACGAAGTTATGTTTGAAATGTTCATTGAACTTAATGTTATTGGTGTGCTTTTTTTGACATAAATAAAAAAAATATATGCTTTTAAGATTTATATAAAACTTTCCCGTTGATTTAAATAAATTTTAATTATTGTATTTTAACTACGGCGTTTATACTTCAAATTCGATATTTTTAACATTAAATTCAACTGATGAAAAGTATCAGTTAAACCGTTGTCTTAGTAATCAACGATATACGATCTATCATTCAACTTGACTTTGAAAATCTCAGTTAATGATTTTTACATACATATTTAATTACATTTTTTAATAAACCAATCGAAAAGTAGGTACTTTGGATTTTTACCTAACATTTCTTTAATATTTTTCAAGAAATCATAAAAAAATTACGGAAATAAATTCGAATTTGGAATTTAAAAGCCTTAAGCAATTCGATGTATTATAATTAAAAACATCATCCGGTTTTAGTCAATACAATAACCACCTCGATATTTTTTTACAATGGTTGAATTTAATTTGTAAAAGGTTTACTTTGAAGTTTCAAAGGTTGAATTTAAAAATTGAAAGGTTAAGTTCGGAGTGTAAAAGCTGTATTCTTTTTTGACGCAAATTGATAAAAAAAAACATATAAAATTCATTTAATATTTCCAAATTGCTTTCAAAAGTATTTTATCAATATAATTCAACTTATTATAAACACAAAAAATAATTAAAATATTTCAATTTCCACCAAACAAACAAGCTTCATCTGATTTCCACCCAAACCAAACACAATAAATTATCCGAAAATAATTCCAACCCATTATCGATACACATCATCGATAACATTTAACACCTTAACACGTCAATAACAACACACACGAATTTTCCGCGCATTTTTACAAAGCGATATTGGCCCTATGGCGATTTCACGCGTCGAGCACCAAACACGTATAATTTCGCATGCAATTTCGTTCGTTGCACGAAAAACGTTAAAAAAAGCATTTAAAAAAATATCCGAAACACGAATCGCGTGCCATTGGCCCAACGGCACGTATCCACGACCCGAGGCTGTTTTGGATTCTGGTCGGTTTTCCACACTTCGGGTTTTGTAACTATATTTTTGAAAAATATCGGTTGGAAGCTGTGGTTAACAAGGCGCTAATAGTTGTGCAGTAATTGAGAGTTAGACGCTTCGTGAAATGGCGTGTGTGAAAGATTCGTTTCAGTGAAAAAAAAGGTACGATTGAAAAGAAAATTGTATGTGTTTTTTGGTGTGAATTATGTTGAAGTGTGATGGTTTTGAAAAGATTCGGGGCGGACTTGTTGATTTTTCGATGTGTGAAGTGTGAAAACCGTTTTGAAAGTTTTTCGATGTATAATTTGAAATATAAATAATCCAAATACTTCTTTCGAAGATTTATAAATGAAATTTTATTATATATAGTGGATAGTGGATTTTACCCCGCGTTGCTCGGACAACGGGCTTAGGTACCCGGCGTTGCTCGGGCCCGGCGTTGATTTTCGTCTTAAAATAGTGTTAGATCGAAATATTAAATAGTTTTAATAATATAAAAAAAATTCCGTATACGCATTTAATATATTAACAAAATTTTATTGAAATAAAATGAGTGATAGAGGCATACATAACTAACACACGCACACACATACATTAATTTTCATTAATATAGATTATATTATATCATACTTCATATTATTATGAAAAATATACGATTAAGTAAAATCGAACGAATTAGATTTCATTGGTTAAGTGGAATTTCAACGTAGAGTTTAAAAGATGGTTATTAAGACCATTTTGCAATTAATTAATTCTGATCCTTGGAGATTAATTTTATTTATTACGCTCGGATAGAAAATTGGAAAAGTAAATAGAAAAATTGGAAAGGTAAATTGAAAAAAATGAATAAAAGGAAAATTCAAAATTTATCCGAAAATATATGTCCTTATATACAAATATTAAACGTAAATTAAATAAATTAACGTAAAAATATACAAATATTAAACGTAAATTAAAACGAAACCTTTATATATTATATGTATTGAAGAAAGTTGTAATGTCCTACATGTTACATGCGTTCCACTTAATACAATTGTGAAAATCTATTGGTCATTATTACTAAAACATCTCAAGGAAAAGCAATTTAATACTATTATAAAATAACATATGACCTATTTAACAACTATGAATTATTAGAAATTATAATAAAATTGATATTCAATAAGTTTCATAACTAGCTTTTCACGCTGAAATTATTTAATAGCTTCATCATAAATAATTTGCAATTACATTAATTCAATAGATTTCTAATAGACCATTATATCCCATGCAATAAACTCACATATAAGTATACACTAATAAAATATATGATATATAACATAAACTTATACTCATTTTTTCTCATACACAAAAATTCATATATTAAAAAAAAAAAATAACAAAAACACATCGAATATATAAAATGTGAAAAAAAACCATCACCTCGAACATTAAATGTCACGGAATAGATTCTTCGACGCAAAAATATGTTCGCATACAAAAAAAAATCAAGAACAAATCGTAAACGTTACAGTGTTGTTTCACGTAACTACCGTGCAAGCGAGAGCATTAAAAAGAAAACAAAAATAACGAAAAAAAAAAACGACGACAAAACGAAAAACAGCATAAAATACACACGGCCGAGCGAAATAAAACAAACGTTAAACACGAAAAAACACACACACACGCTTTCACATATATATATACACATTTATATGCCGAGAACAAAGAGACCTTTCATGGGCGAGGGGTGCTGTGAGGCGGGGGAAGGCAACGTTAGGTCGGATGAGGTAAAAATAAGAGGCTTTCGAGTTTGACATGTCGGCGGGTTTCGCGTTTCAAACGCGTAGTAGTTTTCGAATGGTCGGGAATTGGCGCCAAAATATGGGGTATTGTTTTCGCAATTAGGGTTCGCGGTACGTTTTGTGCTTTTCGCGTTTGCTTTGATGGATCGTTTTGAGTTTTTGCGCGTGGGTGTTATTTTTTTATTTATTTTTTTGTCAACTGGAGTTTGATTATTTAAAATAAAAATATATTGAGTTTGCGATTTCGTTCGATCGGATTTCATTTTTAAAATAGATCAAATTTGATCTGTTTATTTATATACGAAATCCTCTTTTTACACAAGGGGATACGTTTCAGAGACTCCTGTGTAAAAAAGTGTGTGGTGACCATATAAAAAATGGGAAATATATAAACGTATTTTGGTTTAATTAATTTGCACTTTAAAATTTCATACTTTGTACTGTAAAAGTAATACTTTGCACTTTAAAATTTAATAAAAGGTCTTCAATAGGGACGTCGAAATTTTTTAGGTTGTAGCAGGTATGTCGTTAAAGTAACATCTGTCAAATTTGTTGTCAATTGTTTAGTAATGTAAAGAAAATCACCATGAAAGGTCATAGCGTCGAACAACTTGTGCAAATCATCAAATTTTATTGTATATTTTAAAATCAAGCATCCTTATTGAAAGACCTTATATTTTGCAATATAAAATTTAATAATTTAGTATTAAATTTTAAAGTGATAACTATGAAAACCAAAATGCATAATTGTTATGGGTGCAAATTATTTTATCAAAACGAATATGATCAAAACTAAAGTGCAATTAATTACTTTCCTATAAAAATTCAAGATATGTTCCAGCAGTATATTTGGATGGATCTTCTATCCAAATAAACTTTATAAAAAATGTGTAATTTGGAAAAATTTCATCCTGTGAAATGATAAAAAACATCAAAATATTTTATTAAGTTACTATTATATAATATTAAACTGATCTCCGGTTCTTATATCATACCGGCATAATAATATAAAATATTTTTTATACCATGTTATAGAGAAAAAATAGTGCAAACAAAAAAATCGGTTTCTTTTTCGTTGAACCATGTAAAAACAATTTTGGAAAAAAATTCGAATAATTCCAACTTAAATCAATTGTATTATATAAAAACCCGCAAAAATTCTTGAAAAAAAAAACAATTCTACAAAAACCGTTTCGCATAAAATAAAAAAAAAACTAAACCGAAAACCGGGCCAGCGAAAGGGTCGCCGTTTTTTCGTTAGCCTAAATTGCCATATTTACATACGTCACGTGACGTGTCGGCGTTTTCGACGTTTTCGAAAACGACGGGTCCTTTCGCGCCATTTCCCAGTCGTTTTGCGTTTCGCGATTCGTCGCGGTTCATTAAACGCCGAAACGTGCGAAATGTAATGGTCGAAATGTGTGCGATTTAGTTATTGTTGTGTTTTTTTTTTTTTTTGAAGTAATTTTTGACTTTTGCAACGTCGAATGTGGGGGTGAGTTATTCGTTTAGATTGAGACTTAATATTATGCTAGTTCTCTTTGGTATATTTTGTTAAAATTCACTTCACTTTTCTTTTACAAAATGAATATCATTATCATATTCTACCGATAAAATTTTAAGTAAACGATAATATTTTTTTATATTGTAGGAATTTTTTACGCGATATCGAAAGTTACCTCTTCTTGTAAAAAGCTGAACACTGAAACTTCAAATGATCTCATTCCAACGATAAAAAATCGCATCCATTTACAAACCACGTCATACATCGCTTATCTTCAGTGATTGATGAGAAACGATACGTTCGAAAAACCTTAACTATTCACTCAAAATTCTTGCCTATTTCATACGAAAATACTGAAACCTAAAGTTTTATACATTTTAAGCGCTACTCAATTATAAATCATTTTAAAATATAATATACAATGAAATGTTAATTTTTACAAATTTTAATTAAATTAAATAACAGTTTAAAATTGTTTTATGAAATTTTTCACAGTTAAAAATTCACACATAAATTAACAACCATTCACGAATCGTATGAAGCACGAAAGATTTCCAAATCACAAAACCATACAAATTTACATCGACATACACATAATATACAAAGTATCCAAAACCACAACTACACAATCGAATTTTCCGACACAAATTAAACTGAAATATTGCACTAAATTTAAGCTTGATCGTTTCAGCTTCCGAAAGCCTCAATTATCGAACACGATACAGAGATTTATGTGCACTATTATTGCATTATGCGGCACTGGTCCAGTTCGACGTCTGATCATTACTTTTATCATAATTTCATAATTTATGAATTCCGTTTATCCTTTCAGCGACGTGCATAATGCGATAACGACCAATTTTCATATTACGGACGAGCCTCATTCAATGCAAATAAGAACGTATGCGCGGTGCAAAGTTACAAGAAATTGCTTCATTTTATATGTGAAATTTTATAGTCGTTAACGTGCTTTGATGGGTGGGAAGTTAAAATATAAATACCACCATTTCCTGATTTATGCGGTAAATTTAAAAAAGTTATGAAACCTTATAAAAAACATGAGATAGATTCCAAAATGAAAACGGCGTAAATAGGGATTTTAAATCCATACTAAATAGAGATTGTTTCAGAAAAATCCGCTTAAAAAATATAATACCTTAATTTTTTTTTTATTTGAGAATTTTGTAATCAATACTGACTTTTTTATTAACAAATTCAAAAAAATCTAATAAAAAGCAATTTTTATTTTATTTACGTCAAAGTCAAACCGCGTAAAACAGCTACCATATAAATCGGAAAATGGATGTATTATCAATCTAAACATGCGTTAATTCTCAGTATTATACAATAAGACGATTTTGTATAATAACTGTAAATAAAAACCGCAATAAAACAGAATCACTTCAAACGAAAAAAAACCACATACATCCAAATTCGCGTATCTCCGCAAAGCCACCCGAATAACACGCATTTACACGAATAATGCAGATGTATTATTCAACACAACACAGATATATATTATTCAATATAAACACAATTAAAGGAGAGCACACGAACTCGAGGATAAAGTATCGCTTGCGGAATCGCGACGGACGGCCCTCGAAGGACTAATGGCCAATGTAAACGGAACGAAAAAGTCGAAGATGGAAAAGACCAATATTTGAGGGGCTGCGTGTAATTATTGCAAAGGCCGAAGGACAGAATGAATCCCTGTTCTCGTTTATGTATTGTATAGTAATGTCGGAGATTTTCGCGTTCGAGTGTTGGTGGTTTTAACGAGAAATTTTAATTGAACGATTTGTGATTTTTTTTTAAAATATTTTTTCAGTATATATAAAATGATTGATTTGTGATTTCATTTGTCATTTGAGGTTTTTTGTCTTCATTTATCATTTTAATACTTTATTTATTTATTTATAATACAATATAATATTCATCCTAACTTATAAATGATCCATTGTAACCATTTGAGGGTTTAACTTCTTATAATCTTGAAATCCCGCAAAGGTAAATGAAGACTTTTTCAGTCTTCTTGTATCCCTTTCATTATCAAATAAATCTTATTTAGTTTATTTCATAAATCTTTTTTAATCCATGCGTTCATTTTTTAAATATTTTCTAATTATTTTAAAAAACATCATATGCATTTATATAATTTCATATAACTATCTACCTTTCAAATATCATATAAAATTTTCATCCCATTAACGTTACACTTATAGTTTAAAATTTCAACAGCATTCTAACGTATATAATATTTATACAAGCTCGTCTGAAAATTCTTCGTCAAAAATAAAATTCAAACGATACTCGAGTTACTATAAAATGACTTTAATCCGTCATAAAAATAAATTTAAATATACTCATAATGATACACAACATAAAAACCGACGACAACATAATAAGTAATGTCTCGATAATTTCATACACATAACAATTCAATACAATTTGCACTACACATAAACGATAGTCATGATACATTTTACGTTATCAACGATCACAATAAGCTTAATTTGCTTCTTACACAATTATCGCATATACGTTTCATATAATAATACGTCATCGCGATCCATCAAAATTAATAACTTTTACGTTCGCTAGAATTTTTTCCGTAATTGCTCGCTTTTATTTTCCCGTTTAAGCACCCAACTCTTTCCTTCCCATCTATTTTTGTATCTTTTTAATACACTAATTGTGCAAGCTCATCAATCTACCTAATTGAAAGCGCTCGGTAATGTTTATTTTTAAATGTGGCAATCATCGGAATATGTCACGTCATTGTGAGACTAACAATTGATGACAATCGTGTTTTTAATATGATTAAAAACGCGAATTAATTACGCAAATTTTGATTGAACCGCCATATTAACGATATTCGAATTCAATTTCAATTCTAGGTATTTAAAACATTTCGATGTATAAAAATAAGCTCTAAAATGGGAATGAATAAAATATTTTGATTTATGGGTTTTTTTAAGTTTTTTTTCAGTTCCAAATTTGGAATTTTTCATTGTTAGAAATACATTTTTAATCTATTTAGTAATATTTTTCGAAATTAAATTGATTATTATAGTTATACAGCCAATTTTAGTCAACAATCTAGTATTTTAAATTTTGCACTTAGATAATTAAATTGTAAAATCCAAGCTTTCAGAAAAGCAAGGGATAGTGAATAAGAAAAGCAAAGGAACAGAGAATTTTCATTCTAACAATAAACTATTTCCATGATCATCGTCATTTGCACTTTACGTAGTGTTAATCAAAGTGACTTTTTATATTATTATTGTTTAATTTTTTTTTACAAAGATAAAAATGAAAATCATCATCCAACTACTGAAGATATAAATTAAATTGAAAACGGACGCATTTACCAATATTAACATCATAAACAAACTATTTCAACGATAAATGACGATTATTCGAATTTTAATATAATACACATATGCATATACAATATAAATCGATAGGCGATACAATTTCGTGATGACGATGACATCCTACACCAATATTCCCATATTAATTGAATTTTGATTGAATCTGGAAGCAAAGCATGATCGCAAATATTATCAAATATTATTGAATAAGCAACGATGCGTTTAACGGGTTACTGCCAGCAACGTGTTAAATCTGATTAATATTAGCGCAAAATCGAAAAATCGTTTGGGAGGAAAATCTGGTTTTTCGCGACGAAAACTTGCGTGTTTTAATATTGTGTATGTAATACCGATTTCATATATTTGCCCGCCTTAAGAATTGCATACAAAAGGATATAGAATTAAACTACATTTACGTTCAATTTAAAACGTTATTATTAGGATATAATAGATTTAGAATATATTTAACTTAATTTGATTAACCGAGACGAAAATATCGCATGAAAGAAAGATTGTTTTTTTAAAGTTCTATTCTTAATAGAAAAATTTGTGAAAATATTTTATGTCACTTCTGATCTTATTTATTTATTTAAATATATTTAAAGTGATATTATCCATTATTTAAAAGTCATTTCGAGTGATAAATTTATTAATAAATATTTGATATTGGAAAAAATATGGGTAGGTAAATATATTTTATCGGTGGTGTATCTCCGATGTGCATAACGCATTTTCGATTAAAAAAGCAATTCCCGTTTTGCTTTAATTATTTTTCATAGCCATGCTTTGACCGCAAGTGTCACTTGCACTTGTTGCGCTTTTATGCTAGAGTAATTGAATTTAAATTGCACTTTTTCTCAATATAATGCCTGATTGGTTTCACTGTTTTAAATTTTAAACTAAATAATATTTTTTTTAACGTTACAAATTATATATTCGACCGATGAATAAATGAAAGCACGTTCATTCGAGCGATTCGAAAAATAAAATGAAAGCCCTCGACAAATAAATAACTCGAATTTCGACGCGTTCGAATTGTGCACGGTTAAATTTAACCGGTTAACGGAAACGCGTTAAGTTTTTAATTAAGTCGGCGAAAATTCTCAGCTCGTAAATTTTCCGTACGTGGAAAATTAATGAAGAAGCCCACCGTTGCCGTGTATATCCATACATATTAAGTAATATTACCATCATGAGCGAATACGTGAGGTTTCGTCTCTACAACTGATGTTTACGTGCCGTTGGATACGATTATTTTCTACGTAAGCTTGTTATCTTAATTAAATATGATATTTTTTTGCTTTCAATATAGTTTTTTTCCAGAATGAAAGGTTTAATTTCATGTTGAAAGTAAATAAAGATATAATCTTATATAAGTCCGCAATTTTCTCTAAGTACACTTTCATAATATTGACTCAATTTTTTTCTATTACGAAAATCGATTCACGTTTGAACACTGAAACGAAAATTGTCGGATTTGTACTAACTTTTATTCAATGTTTTATATAAAAAAACGTCTTGTTCTATAATAGGAATTTCACTATTTATAGTTATGTGGATCGAAAAGGGGTCGTCGTGCAAATATTTGTACGAAAGATGAAAGCAAAACAGAACAAAACGCTGTGAAAAAATTAAGCCGTCGTCTGAAAGATGACATGGTTTGGGTTCCCGAGACTTTTTAGAGGAAGAATTTGCCCAATTAATGATCATTTATGAAAATTTCCGTCGAGGAAAAATACGAAAATTGCGGAGAAATACGAAAAAGTATATTTAGGAAAAAAAATTGAAAAAAAAACAATCAAGGGAGTAGGTACAAAATAATTGTCCCTAATTGATTCGATTATCTCTAATAAACGTATATTATTTAGATTACTGTTCGTTATTTAGGATCTGCTCGTTGTTTGAAGTATTTAAATGTTTTCTGATTGTTTTCGGGAATTTTAATTACTCTCACTAATTAAACAACTTTCACAACTTTTTTTTTATTATATAAAGTTCAAAATTCTTTTATCGATTTTTTGCAATATTTACACACACATTTAATATACAATGAACTCTGAACAAAATCGATATTTTCAGAATTCAGATAAAGCCTGAAATGAAAGCTTTCAGCAATATTTCATTCAATTCAAAGTGAAACGATTTCGCATAAACTCATTCCAATATTGCCCGATCGAAAACGTAGACGGAAAAATAATTCAAATTAAATTTCACCCTATTTGTAATGGTTAAAAGTTTCTGAAATAATATGTATACTTTAATAATGTATTAATTATACATTTTAAATTGTAAATATTGAAGCTTTGACTATTTTTACTTTCTAAAACATTCTACCGCAAAAGCATCATGAAAACTTTACCGTTACAAATTACCGTACAGTTTATTAATCGAGTGAATTTTAAATATTATATTTATGTTCAAAGTATTTGGGTGAATAATGTGTTAAACCGTTTTAAATATCGTTTTCGAATTTGCGGTTTGGCTCGTTTTGTGCGGTCTGCGAAACAATACGATAATAATACATTTTCGGGATTTTCGCTTTTGCCGAAAACGAAAATACTTATTGTATGTGCTTGTTTGTAAATACACAAGTTTTTAATATGTTCAAAATGACTTTCATATTCAGATATATTGAAAAGTGCGGTTGATGAATTAATAAATGAATGTTCATGACGTTTGTTCGAAATTATATTTTATATTTCAATAACGGGAGTACAATAAAACATCATTAATTTGAAACACAATATGTTTTCATACTAATTTGATTAACTTATATAATACAACATTGTCTAGACATGAGCTGGTAAAATTAATTGAATTTTATTGATTCATGTGATTGATATTCGTTTTATTTAGATTTCGTTTTTTTTTTATATTTTTCGGATCTTTGAACTATGATGAATTTTTCAGATGATAGAAAAGAATTATATAAAATTTCAATGGACATAAACGATATCATTTTCATAGGAAAATTCCAGAAGTGTAAAACTGAACATATTTTAAAATCAAATCATCCATTTCACGCATCGAATCGCTTTTAATTACGAAGTGGAATTTTAAGCCTTTGAGCAAGCACATGCAAGAAGCTCGTATCAAATTGAATTCAAACACGCACATTAAATACACGCAATTCCTAGACGTATGTGAGCTTTTAATATATGCCAACAAAACGTATATGCATCGAAACGATAGAATTAATCGTTACGTAAAGGGGTTGAAGCGTCAGCGTTCAAAGGGTTAGTTGTCATCTTGAGCGTTCCGAGAAAGTTTGTTCAGCGCTTAATAGAAATAAATACGGGCGCGAACGTGTTATTTACAATTGTAGACGACTGAAATTGTTATGTGAACAAATAGGCGTTACAGGGTTAACTCTGTATCGCCTGTTTGTTCATATTGATGAAGTGTTTATTTTCAAATGCGGTCTTATCACAAAAAATCAAATTTATATTTTATTTTTATGCTTGAAAGATGCATATTAAATATTACATTTCAAATAAAATATTTTTAAATAAAAAGGTTGAATTTTAAATTTATAGTCTGTATAAATTATATTGTAATATTGAAAATTTTTCATACGGAATTTTTCTCTTTGAATATATCTCTATAAGAACTCAACGGATCTTATCTCTAATGTATCTCTACAGAATTTAGATAAAGAGAAAATATTATCAATTTTGTACTAATTAATTAGAGACCATAAAATTTTGGACTAATTAATAAGAGACCATACAATTTATGCATAAAATTAAAATTCTATTGAAACGTTCAATTGATATCGGCGATATTAAATTTTAAAGGTTTTCCTGGAAAAGTCAATCTGTATCATTGTCCAATTAAATACAAAAGGAAACCGAGAAACAACGCAAATTATTTCAAGAACACAATGAAAAACGTTGCGATTAACCTTCTGAATTATTCAAACATTTTTATATTGCTTCCAAAAATATTACTATGTGAAAACTATATTCGAGAAAACACAATACAAAAATAGGTTCAACCGAAAAAATTTAATCCTCGAACAACATCGGAACGAATCCAATCAAAGCGAAGTCCTTTGAAACGTCATACTCTTTTTTCTATATATGTACCGTTTTTTTTGCTCCGTTCGACCAAAGGAGACTTTTGTAGCTTTTCAGTTCACTTTTTTTTCAGATACGAAACGACATTGTTGTCATTTTCAGGACGAAAAAGCGGACAAATGAGGCGAACGGACCTCGCCTAAATGACTTATTCAACCGCAACGTATAAAGACGTTGCACGTTTATCGGGCTTTTTTTTGGAAGATTTTTTACGTTTTTCGGGTAAAAATAACTCTGGTTTGGCAAACAGAGTCGTCTTTGCAGATAAGCTGTGTGGATCGATAAATAATGTATGGGTTGACCCAAGCGAGTTGTTACGTTGAATCCTAGTCGTAAATAATGGTTTTTTGTTTGCAAAACATTCGTGGATTATGCGAAAAACCTTTTGAAATATTCTAATGATGTGTTTATGCAATATGTACCGTAAATAATTTATTTATTGTGAAACCTAATTGAAAATTTGTCTAATTAAGAAAAAAACTTTAAAATACTAATCTGTTAAAAGGCATTAATAATGTAATTTCAAAACATTGAAAAAGTAACACATATGATCCATATTATTATTTACCGATTTGAAATTAACTAAATTTAAATTTAAATGTATATTTTTAAATATTGTAAACATCAAAATTTTAAATAACAAACACTCGTATACACTTTCCAATGGAATATAATGTTTTGACATTTACAGAATATACAAACACGATGGAATTCAAAACAAAAGCTCTCGTATCAATACATTAAATAGTTTTCTCACGAACTGTTCTAGTTTTAAAGGATAAGTGAAACTTTATCTACAAAAATGTAGCCGAAACGGTAAAAACATTTTTTTTTTCTCTAAACAATTCACCTTCGAACATTATCTGTAAAGTCGTGTATCATTGTATGATTCAGTACCGAAAGAAAACGATGTATTTATACCTGCGATAATACATATTTCTGATAATTGTTTGAACACAAAGAAATTGTTTTCTGGGACAAATTATTATCTCGTACAGTGGAAAATGCGATCGTTTACAATTTCGTTCGTGAACAATAAAAAAAAAAATAGTTTCCAACAAAATCGATTCGATGTTTTAACGCTTTCGGTGGCGCAGGAAATGCGCAACACAAAAATTATTGATTTTAAAATTAAATTACGCTTTTAAGCCTTAATGGCGGTAACGATCGAATTTCTTGAAGCAATTATTTTTAATTAACCACCAATTCACTACGGTAGAATAATCGATTCAAGACGATGAGAATACGAAAAGCGAAGTCAGCATATTTATAATCAAATTTCATTATCGGCCAATATTAAGTATCAGTTTTTGAATAATTTATTTTTAGATAATCACAGTCGAGCGAAATCGAACCCCTAAACGCAATTGAAAAAAATAATATATTTTTTTTAATAATATAATATGAAAAATTTTCAAAATTCTTTTCAATAATATAAAATATACATCATCATCTTTCAACAGTATTTTTTTTTTGTTCGGTACTAACTACGCTTCGAGTCTTAAAATTATGTTCGGAATTTTTCGAAACCTCGTCAGCAAGCCCGAGGCAAAAACGCCGCCGAACGTATCATCATCGAACGTGTCGGAGATCGCGTAAAAATAAAAACGACCGAAATATATGTATAATAATAAAAAAAGCAATAATAAAACACCCCGTATAATCGTTCAGGTATAACCGGTGTGCGTCAAAGTCGCAATTTCACTTAACGCCCCGCTAATTGGCGGTTGCCTCGTTTTTTTTGCGAACGGCCGAATTATCGCATGAGACGATTAATCTTCCTTTTTATAATATACATCGAGAATTATCATTCTGAGAACGGAAGTCGGAGGAATCTCTCGCATGTCGCAAGTAACTTGATTTTTTTCCGCACATGATTTTTATTCATGTATTCGTCTATGCAATATTCATTTATTACTGTAATGTATAGAGAAAATATTTGAACACGTAACGAGAATCTCATACGAAAAAAGTTATCATTGATCAATTTAGTTTTGATTTCTCGAATATAACCGAAACTACACAAACTAATCCACATAATTATTATTTAAGATCCAAAGTATACCCACTCAAAATTAAAGTTATAGAATAAGTTAAGCCACAGAATCCGAAGTTAACTGGCAAGAAGCAAAGTAACCTCAATCCTTATAATATTATATGAAGTTAACTCTAATGCAAAGTTGCATTACTTAACACCGCACACATACAAAATTATCGAATTTCCCAACAAAACACATAGGCCTGTATTTTACAACAGACAATATACAGCCTTGACCAAAGTTACTGACACAGCTCTACATCACACAATGTCGTCGGTTAATTACGGTTTGACCGACGGAACCTTCGAAATCCATACTCTATAGAAACACAGCCTCCTGTATATATTGTACTGGATTCGTACAGGGTATATACGATATATATTTGCATATATGTCTCTAAGATATACAGGGTGGTGTATACGATATCGGCGTTCGTTATTCGAATCGGTTTTCCGATTTAATTATTCGGGCCGTCGGAATCGAGAGTTCCCAATCGACGGTTAGTTAGCGCTGGGACACCCTGTGCACACAAATTTATACAGTGTGTATTGAATTTGTCCGCTGAATGGTAGTGATAAGGCACAAAGTTGACCGGAACGAATGTAATGCTGATTGTGGACTTTGTCGCGAATGATTGCTTTGAACGACTGAATCGTTTCGTTCGAATTCGAATTTAAATGTTTTGCGGTAGTTTTTTGAATTTGTTCGATTGTGATAACTGATAAGTTTCGAAAATACTATTGATGCCGTAAAAATGATACGTATTTATTAATATTAACAATTTTATAGTTATAATAGTAAAGATATCTTGTAATTATTATTGATAGATATAATTAATCTTATAAAACGAATAAAACTTATTATTAAGGCTCTAAATTTATTTTTAAATTTCAATTTAATATCTAAACACGGTCTTTTTATATATTTTATATTTGAACTCTTAAATCTAATTCCACGGTTTAAACGCCATGACGTACTGCATCGCAACGAAATATGTAGCAATGTACCAATTTCACGCTCCAATGGAAATTGAATGGTCACCCTAGTCACATATATAAATATATATAATATAATACAAAACCCAGCATCTAAAAACCGATAACCTACATTTTTAACGAGATTTATTAGATACTCCAGAAAATAAAATTAAATCGATAAAAACTTAATTCAACCAAGTCCAGCCTCAGAACAAATTCCAAAATTTTGTTTAATATAATATAATATAAAATTTCTCTACAAGAATCGTGTGTAGTATTTACTCGTTTTTATCTTCGGTTTCTTTTGACCGTTATGCCTTGTCCCCCGCTACCCCTTTATTGAGGTGTCAGAAATAAATTAATATTTATTTCGGTGCCGCTTTGTAATGGTAATGGCGTTATTCCCATTAATGAACGAAAGCTTTTAACCTTTTCCGCGTCTTCTTTCCGCGGGAAAAGCCGAAAATCCGAAAACCGAGTGGTGCAAATTAATGTGCACCACTCATGTGCTCCTTCCTTGCATAGGGTGGTTCGGAATTTATACGATTTTGATACTAATTCGGTCGAATACATTATAAATTTTTCAAAATCGATTAAATAAAAGTTGGATTATAGTTACATATACATTAATTTTAATGACTGAAATGTTTAATTTTTACTACGCAAAAAAATTAAATTAAAAAAAACTCTATACATTTGTGATAATAATACAAATTAAATCAATACAAAAATCATCCACGATCAAAAGAAAAATTAATATTCATTAGCCATCCTTCCGCTCGCCCATCAAAAACGCATATTTCACAATTTGCTTTCTGCACACTTTTTTTTCCATCCCGGCCGTTTAGCGCGATTCCCTTTCAGCTGAAAAAGGATTCGGTCGGTCATATATTTTTTCCTACCGAATATTTTTTTCGCAACTCTTTATTCCTTCCATTTTTTTGCAGCGCGATTTTACGTTTGAGGCGCGCTAATATTTGAAATTCCGCGGCCGAATTGCAAGTCGTTAGCGTTTTTCGCATTTTCGACGCGCTTTCGCAATTAGTGTTACGATTGTGCTGAAGGGCGGTGAAATTGTTTTGTAAATACGTGTGTGTGTATAGACGTGCGTTTTTAGGGGAGGTTTTCGGTTTGTTTGTGTTTAATTGGATAGGTGCTTAATTCGATGAAGTGGGGCGTGTTGATTGAAGCGATCCGGTTACTTCGGGGTTGTGCATTTTAAAAATATTTTTAATAATTATTAAAATAGAATATATAAAATAAAAAATGAGCATCCCTTACGTGATGTATAACATTTATATTGTATAAAAGCACAACCCTAATCGCGACACCCAAACATTAAACGAGACTCGCATTACCGCTCGACGAATCCGTCCTTCGGAAAAGTCATCACTTTTACACCACATCATCCTGCGAAAAAGCCTACACATCCCTTTCATAACCTTATTCCGCCGATTTATCGCTTTCGGATCAGGGCTACCACTGCTTATTATGCCAAAGCGTTTAGGATCAAAACTATCAATTTTGAAATATTTTTTATTAATATGATTACCCAAACACTGGAGTCGATCATTACCGAATACTTTCAAATCGCTTATCTATCTCATTATCATCATAACAATGTTGATGCAAAGTATCTCATGATGACAAATAAATTTTAGAAGAGATCGAATTTTATATATTGTCTAATGATGTTAATTATTAGTTGATAATATATAAAATTCGATCTTTTCTGAAATTCATTAGAGATTTAACAATTTTATTTATATTGCGCATAACCATTATATAGTCATAAGGTAACTCAAGATGATTCTGAATATAAAATACCATATTTTTCCAAGTGGTCTCAAACTAATGATAGGTTTGTTCTTCAATAAATCACAGCACTTGTTGCTTAACTTCGGTTAAAAATAATGCGTTCAACGAAACCAAGATTTTTGACTAATCTATTTATTGATTTCAATGTTTTAATGATCTTTTAAGATTATTTTAATATTATTATAATAATTTAACATAATCAACCTAATTTGGTTCATAATAAATGCTTAAGTATGATCAAATATAACAGTCTTATCATCAAAGTTATAACATAGTCAATATATCAACTTTTTGACGTACCATTGACATAAAATCATATTGCAAAGAATAGTACCAAAAAAAAAAATTAACATCATTTACTTTATAAAAAAAATTATTAATCATAAAATAATATTGAAAAAAAACAACAATTTTTCATCTTCACACGTATTGGGTGTATATTAGATGCAAATGACGACATCGATGATATTATACATCTACAGTAAACCCCTTATAACGTCAAGATAGATTCCACGTTATAGGAGGATACACTTTTTCAACTTTTTTTTGATATTTTTTACATATTAAATGCTTGTTTCAAATGTACATGATTTTTTCCAATTGACTACATTTGAACGATATAAGGGGGGGGGATGATGTTATAGCGAAGTTTCCTGTACACCTTCGACACCAGAAAAAGGCGCATTTTGATCCTGCGCCCTTTATACACCACCCACCACCCTTATTTATACACCCATACTTATTTAGGAACCTACACTTATTTAGGGCCACTCACTTATGGGGCAGAATTTGCGGCCTAGGCGTAATCAAGTCGTAGAATAACAATGAACGGCCGTTCGCACAATGGGACCAGATGGATTCGGTGTGGGACCAGATATATTCAGCTAGGGCATGGTCGCACAATGCGCTTTCGACGGCCATGCGGGTTAGAGTACGTTTTGCGTTTCAATACGTGATCCCGAAGGTTCGGCAATCGTCAACCTTTTGTTGGAGGCGCGTAATCGAAATGGTCGTTTCGATGATGCATGGTGCTTCGGAAAAATTTTCGTCAAATATATTTGACTAGTGTGTGGGCCCGATGTTTATAACATCGGCTGTGAATTACGTAATTATATATGAAAAAATTAAATCTATGCAAAAATATTTTATAACCGTTCCGTTGCGAAAAGTCGATGCCCGTTTGTTATATATAGAG
>JAOXNN020000029.1:1606021-1620534 GCA_028571205.2 Hydropsyche betteni | reverse complement strand
CAACCGATCTCGAAAAAGAGTAAAACATATAGAATTTTAAGTGATAGCGATGACGAATGAATACTATATTATATTATTAAAGTTTTTTTCAATAAATATATAAATGTATATTTTTTTATTTAAAAAATACAGTACATATTCATATAAACTATCTATGATTTTTTTTTGGCACGCAAACCCTAATTTTTTATGAACTTCAAACCTTGTATAACACGGATTTGTATAATATTACACGACGTTTTTCTGGAATCATATGACCGTATTATACGAGGCCCGAGTGTACTTATAAACATCCGACTACTCCAATTAAGTAAAAAAAAAAAAAATTAACAAAATCGACTCCATGCAAAACAAATTTAAAAGCCACTGCTCAAAAGAATTCCGAGCTACGTCAACAATAAAGAGCAACCCTCGCACTTTCGAACCGTTTTTGACACCCACCCGCCTGCCATCCCATTACTAACCCATCTCACTTTCCCTTCGTTTCTGGAGACCAGTAATGGATTGGAAGCTCCGCAACAGGAAGACGATACGCACGCCAGCAGGAAGCAATATGGACCGAAGGGGACCGATTTTGTATATCGTCGTATCGTCCTTAATCCCCATCGACCCCATCCTTGGCCATTGCGCCACTACCCCTTCCGCGGGTAGGCCTTCGGGGATGGGGATGTTGCGAGCTCGTCGATCGCGCGTCTTCTATGGAGATTGATGGTGATCGAATAGTTTGGAGATTTGCATATTTTTCAATATAGATTCTGTTTATTATTAGGTTGCGCGATAAATTTGCATATGCGGTGGATTTAAAAATGTATTTGGGGCTGATTTATGTGATGGTTTTTGAGCATATGAATACGCGAGAGGTTTTGGTCTAATTATTAAAATAAATCAATATATAATTATGTTAACGTATATATCAAATTCGTCGATTTTATATGAAGTTTTATGATATTGATATTCTACATACATATGTAGTAGATTTAAAAATGTATTTGGGGCTGATTTATGTGATGGTTTTTAAGCTTATGAATACGTAAGAGGCTTTACTCTAATTATAATTTTAAAAAAATTGATTAATAATTATGATGTAAGAATATGATTGTATCAAATTTGACGATTTTATATCAAGTTATATTATATGATACTGATAGTCTTGACTAAAATTCTATTTATATAGTAGATTTGAAAATGTATTTACGTCGATTAATGTGATGATTTTTAAGCATATGTATACGTAAGAGGTTTTACTCTAATTTTAGAAAAAATTGATTGAAAATTATGATTAATATCATACTAATGTACGTGATTGGAACAAATTCATCGATTTTATGTGAAATTTATTAATACTGATAATATTAGTTAAATATAACATAATTAACCATTTTATAAAAATGGTTTCAATATCGAAGTTTTTGCAAGTTAGTTTCTTTAACAATTTATCTCACAACTCTTGATTGTATCTAAAACCTTCGAACTTTTTAATACAATTGAAAGTTCAGGTTTTTTCCTTACGTCAAAACAAAAACAAAATAGTTCTCCATCATTTGAATATTCAAACATTCCTTACTAAATAGATAAACAATATCATTCAGATTAAATTTTACATTCATTTAACTTCCATGATCGATAGGAACTAATTCGATAAAGTTATACTATTATAAATACACAATGTATGAATATTATTATATAAAAAAATATATAAATATAAAATCTAAATCCAAACAAAAACACAGATCATCTTCCACGAAAAGATATCTCCAAATCTCAAACAACTAACAACATTTACCGACCGAATTACGCGACCTCCGAACAGCAACATCAAAAGCATTTTCGAAAATCCTCAGCTACCAACAAAAGTAAGCACACACACACACACTTAAAAAAAAAATACGCAAAAAAGCGCCCCTTTCATATCGAAACTCGAATCGCCGTACATGTTTATTTATTCTCGCGATTTTTCCATCTCCCACAATGCGTGCGGAATATAAGCGTCGTCTGTTTATTATTGCGAGGATCTTCGTCGCGAAAATAAACATAATTTCGCGTATACATGAGAAAGTGAAATATGACTGTTTGTTCAGCGGGCCTCGCGCACTTTCTCCGCTTTCACCCGAAAAATTATTTTTATTCGCCGCAAATAAGTACGAAAGCGATACGTGGGGATGATGTGTTTCGTGGGGAATGTGTGCGATTCGATTATGTTCCTTTTTTCGGATGGCTTTGAATATTAGTGGGAAGATAATATTGATGTATTGGGCTTAGTTTTTTTTTCGCGGAGATAATTCGCAGATTTATTATAGAATTCGATATTCGTTTGACACATATGTCGATGGGTATGATTATGAAAGTGAATACTACGCATGTAATATCAATTAAAATATCTATATCTAAATCGATGGGTAGATGGCTTCAAATATTAGTGGAATAAAGTTATTGATGTATTGGACTTATTTTTTTTTTTGGAAGATTAGACGCAGGTTTATTATAGGATTCGATATTTATTTGATAGATTTTGTGATAAACACGATTAAAAAAATGAATACCACACATATATCAATAAAAATATTTTCAATTGATAAATTAACGAGTATTGGTTTTACACTCCAAAATCAACCTTTTAAACTTCAAATTCCATCATCAAAAAGTGTTATTTAGATAATGAGTTGGCAAAATTTAAAAAATCAAAACTTTAACGTAAAAATTAAAGGCTTGCCGGACCAAACACCAAACATGAAGATTACTCTACTCAAAAAGCAACAAAAAAACAAACAAAAATTTTAAAAAGTTAAATTGATCGATCTAAAAATAGTTTTAGAAATCAGATTTTGACTATTGTCATATAATTGTAATCAATGAAAATTTCATGAAAGATTAAATTTGAAGTACTTAACATGTATACGGTCAATTTCATTATAAACATCAAAATTTTTATTCCGAAGATCGTATTTTTATATTTAGATATAAAAATATAATTTCAGAAGCAGCAATATAAATTTGATTGTATCACATTACTGAAAAATAATATTATATATCGAAATACCTAAACGTATCGGGGAAAAGAAAATAAATTTCTTCCATTGCCTCGTTTCTGATTCGAGATAATAACGCTTGTCAGAAAAACATTCAGTTTTCAGAAACGATTGATCATTGAAAATCATTTCACTATTATATTAATAAGGCAATATATAATTTTTCAATACGCAATATCGATACGTCAAAAATTTCAAAGTGTTTTTTTAACAATCCATATATTTTTATCGTTGAGGCTTTTATGCATTTTATGAAGATTGAGCGATATTCATTCGAGTGTGCTCCCCGTTGCCTTTATTGGAAATCTTTTTCGAATTTTCACCTCAATGTACGAAATTTTCATATATTTTAAACTTCGTCGGAATCGTCATAACGTAAATTTCATGGAAATAAAAATTCGATTTATTAAGAAATATGTTCGATGAATACAAATATTTTTTACTGATGCATATATAGCAAAGAAAAACATAAAATATTTGTACGAAAATTTGTAATAGAATTTAATAAAAATTAGAAAATTAAATATTAAAAATAATCATAGCAAGTTTAAAATATATAAAAATTATTCAATTGAAACGTTTCACACATACTATTAGAAAACGAGATAAAGACATACAACAAGATACAAGTTCGTACAAATTACACAGTACGACTTAGTGAATCTCGACATATAACATTCCAGCATTTTGAGGGTTGAACCGAAGCTAATTTCATATCGTGTCAATATTTACAGCAAACGTAATACGAACGAGACTGCAGAAGACCAAGAAGATCCTCAGGAAGGGGATGGGGTTGAATGGGGACGGGTTTGCCTTAAAATAGTCAACCCTCTTGAAGATAGAATGCTTCTGATATTGGAGGTGACTTTTTATGTGGATCAGACGTTCTTATGGTGTCGAGACGGTATTGATTCTTTAGGAAGGCTTCGAAATGTGAAATTTATTCTTCATATTGATTTTTCATGCCGGTGCTTTATTTTTGGCTCGGGGTGGGTTTTAATAAACGGAAGAATCGGTGTGCTATGTGTGTGTTGGTGGTTAACAAATCGGCGTGAATTTCAGGTTATTGTTGGTGAAAGGTGAGCGAAAATATTAGTGTCATTAGTTGATTAAAATTTGTAGATTGAGGATGTTGTAAATAGTGAAATGAAATCTGTTCCTTATTTATAAATCTTATATATAAATTGTAAATAATAATTTCTGTAATTCAATTTGATATAAAACAAAAACGAATTTCAAGTGAAATATCAAATATAAATTCTAAGAAAATAAAATCTTATTTTATGACGCTATATTTTTTTAATGAATCATTGGTATCTTTTAAGATTTCTTTAGTACTCTAAAAGCTTTGACTTCGTTTAAAACGTCAAATTGATTAACTGATCAAATTTCTATAGAAACAAGTTAATTAATTATTCAACCATTTATATATTATAATATTATACAATACAAACAAAAACAACTAAATTTTATATTTTTAATATACCCTATGAATAAGCGGCCAAAAGTGAGTGACGTTTGATTGCATTTTTCGCGACTCGACTTGTGCTTCATTTATCAAAGAATTCGTATCATTTATTATATTTTTCTTGTTTTATTTCACGACTCAGATCTAAATTTTCATTTATGATATTCAAGACCTGGTTATATTTTTTTAATAAAAAAATAATATATTACATTGCCATCCAATGGTAATCTTACATTATACTAAAAACATCGATCCATCCTTTGTATGAAAATTCTATACAAAACAATATTTCACGGTAAAAAGTGCGTATTATGAATTTCTTCTTCAATTTTAAAATATTTTCCAAACGTTAAATCGAACATACGTCATCAATCACCAGAAACTTCAGCGCATTCTCGACTGAAATCCGAAGGATTTGTGCTGTTACCTAACTATTGCAGATTTGTATATACATACACATACTATTGTATACATATATATGTGCGAATTTACTTCCGGTCTAGTTTCAGCAACGCGTGGGCGTGGTTCAGCCACTCACTTTTCAGACCGAACAAACTTGGGAATAATTCAGAAATGCCGTAGCATCATTCTAGTCGAGAGAGACTTTCGGGAAGAGCTAGAAACCTACGATATATTCCACAAACGTACACTGAAATCTAGATTCATACAAAATTTTAATATAAGAAATTCTATAATATGAATCAAATTATTTCAGTATATATTTGATTATATTGATGTACGATTTCAATTTGAAAACATAAGAAAATTTTTGTTTTCAATATTTTTGTCATATAACACATAGTTAATAACGTATATGCAAGTATATCTTCCATCATTCTCTCGCATCAAATCATAAAAATTAAATACTAAATATATAATTAAATAAACTAGATCACAGTGTATGACGTGTATATAAGGTACAGATTCATTACAGATGTAGTACACAGATATACTGCGGATGTACCACATCCATACTACAGATGTACTACGGATATAGTACACACGCACAAAGGGGAGACTAGCAAAGTTCCGTCGTGATATATGCTATAAGTGTTATTGTCATGAAGTGCCTGAAAGTTTGGGAAGCGCAGAAGTGTCGAACGAAACCAATTTTAAGTTTTTCCAATTTTCCCATAGCTCTCACATTTTATATGTGTACTTGGAAGAGTGCATATCATGCGTTGCAATTTATAATATTTTTGTAAGATATATAATTAAATTTCGCAAATAATAATATTTATTTGAATCAAATTTTTATATTTATTAAATGTTTTTCTTTGTCTTATTTATATACTTTATAAATAATAAATATTATTATAAAGAAAACATATATTTATCTTAACTTATTGTTTTGAAACGGAAAAAAGCACGTTGAGTTCGTTGAAAAAAAAGCAACCGCGAAAAAAATTAAATATTCAAACCACCGACGAAAACCGGAAATATTTTGAAATGGGCGCAAAAAAGCTCTCCGCGAAGAACACGAAAAGTAAAGGGAGGGTGGTTCTAAAAGTAAATAAAAAACTTTCCCCTGGTAAAACAAATTCCGATTTTAACGAGCGTCGTTCTTCCAAAACTCACACTACTAGTAACAAACGACGCATCGCGAATCGCGAAATACGTCCGTCGATGTTTAAACAGTTTAATGCTTCTCAAACCTCCTCGAGCGTGAGAGGAGGACAACGGGGCAGGGGAAAATATGGGAAAAAAAATAAAAAGTAAACGGCGAAAGAAGGGAAAAAGTAAGTAAAGGCAGGAAAAAGATGATAAACGTTACGATTCATTACGACATTCCGCCACTTTGTTTCTGTTTACACGGCGGCTCGTTAAACGAAAAAGTTTTTCGTGTCGCGGAAAAACTCGCGGAAAGCCGATAAGTTTTTCCGCAAATATATGTTTAATATATAATATATAAATTTGGATGCATTATGTTGATGTTGCGTATATGTGTGTTGGAGGTTTTCTTTTCGTTTGAGACATAAAATTGAAAATTTGCGACATAAGCGTATGCTTATTTTAGTTTGGTCGTTGCGAATTTGCGACGTGTGTAAGCGATTTGTATTCGTCAAGGGAAAAGAAAAGTTTGCGTGTGAAAGGATTTGAATTTAAAATGCAAGATTTTCTGCGCATTCGGATGAAAAATCAAATATTTTTACAACGAATATAAAAATTATTTATTATTAAATGTAATAAGTAAAAATGTGCTTAAAAACTTAGTTTATTTAAAAAATTAAAATTCGGAGGGAAGCTGATATAAAAAATTCATTTTAGTACTCCGAATAAAGTGCAAGAAACAAGTTTAAATATAAAATAAACAATAAACCCAAGTCCAAAAGCGTCAGTTTCAGTTTCACGCTGAATCCCGAACTTCTCACATTAGGCGAAGAAGCTGCGAAAATCCTAAGGGGCACCGAACTACCCCCAATTTATGGACCCGCCCCCGACTTATTATGCAAATATTTTCCCCTTTTCTTTTAGCGACCCTCCCCTGGTCTTGTGAAATATTCGCATTTTCCTTTTTCACTCGCAACGTATGTGGGAGGTCTCTCCGATTTTCCCTATCGCTTTTCCTCGAACCTCACTCTTCCGTTTTCCCTTTTATCTTTGGGGATTCTAAGCCTGATGTGAAATGTGAAGGTAGCCAATGTGCACCCGACATATAAATTTGTATACACAAAAGTGATATATTGGAATAACCTTGAAATTTATTTGTTTAAAATTATAATATAAAAACATTGATTAAATATTGAGGTGTCGATACAAATTTAAAGTTCTTATGATATAATATTTATTTGAATTAGAATATATTTTTTATGTTCGTGTAATATGCTATATGTGAGTAAAACTTTATGTGAAAATTAGATATAGCGAATATATACGTACGTAATGCGTTTTCACGCTTATTTTCCACAAAGTTGCCTTATGTATGATTTATGGTTTTTTTTTCGGTATTTTGTTATATATTTTCTCATCGTAAACGTGGTAGATTGGAAGTGGAAAAAGTTTTGATGGATATGTCCTGAAAGTTGAACTTTTTTAAAAAATTCATTGTTCCCATCGCAAGCAAATATTAAAATCGTAAAAATCAATTCGAAATATCAAAAAAAAAGACAATAATCTTCAATTGCACACATTTCATTTTAACAATGAGTAAATTTAATCTAATTCCAAACCGACAAATCACAAAACGGAAGCGAAACGATCAACAGGTTAACGGTCATCGAATCGCAACTTTCCGTCGGAAAAGCGACAAAAAACCCATTTAAACCCTCATCGAGCTGAAAAAACGCGAATACGTATACACACAGTTAACCCTTTGTCTGACACTAGCACGGGCGTGAGGGTGTTAAAATATGAAGCGATAAATGAGTGACGATACTACAGCATGGGCACATTCTCATCGCCTTCCAGAAACATTGCAATATACAAAGTGCGATTGGAGCGTGACGTGAAATAAAGATGGATGAATGTTTTGGTATTTTGAACCTATACAGAGGTCGTCAAATTTAATTCTGTAAAAGTTTTTTTATGATATCAATTTTCACTTATGAAATTATTAGGTTTTGTTATAATCTTCCTTATTAATGATTATTAAAAAAAAATATTAATATAATTTACTCATATTATATTTTGATAAAAATAAAATCTTTTATATTTTTCTATTTCTTCAAAAGGAAAATTCAGAATTTTTTTCAGGAGTCAATCACAAAACTAGTCTTGGCACTATACAAGAAACTCATAAGCGAAAAATTGCAAACGACCCCCTCACACCCTGGGACATAATGAATGCGACATTTTCGCACACCCCTGCGAATCGTTCGTTCGTTTTTCCATTTTTCCGCAACCCCTTCTCACTTTTCCCATTGTTCTATTCCCAGATCTTTTACTCGCACGCGTTGCACAAACGGAAAATAAAAAAAAAAATGGCTGAAAACAACAGGGAAAAAGTGAAAAACGAATCCTTTGTCATTCGCCCGTCATCAGCGACATCGCCATTCAATCTGCGCACGGACGGAAAGTGGAAAAGCCTTCGTTTCTAACCGCGTCTAGACGTCAGATTTTCATTAGTGTCTTTTGAGAAAATTGCAAAAAAATTCAGTATTACTCGAAAGTATTGTATTTTAGAGAAAATGTGTATTTTAGGTACACAAAAATAGAATTGTGAGGAATTAAAATAGAAATTTTCAAAAATTGTATATGTTACGCATCGCTTACAAAATTGCTTAATTCACGTATAAAGCAAAAAAAAAAATAACAAATTTGAACTCAATTTTTTCAATGCAGTGATTTTTTAATATTTTTCACCAAAATTTTGGATTCTTCTTTTTCATTATTTTCTCAAAAAACTAAGTTTTCGTTATTTGAAAAGGAAATCGATGAAAAAAAGTTTGGATTTCGATCAATTAAGGCATTTTGTTTTGAAAAAAATCAAAAAAGCATCATATCAGTATATTGTTCGCTAAAATTTTTTGCGTCATACGCAAACTAAGCAATTTCGCAAACGATGTGAAATAAATATTATAATATAAACTACTCATAAAATATATTTGCCCCCCCCCCATTTTTTTTCAATACCATATATTTATTAACAAGTTTATCATTCAAAATTAATTTTAAATAATAGATAATATCAACAAGATCAGAAGTGACAAAATATTTTGATGAATTTTTCTAATAAGAATAGAACTATAAAAAATACATGATTTTTTTTTCATGCAAAATTTTTTATTTCAGTTAATCAAATTCTACTTAAAATATTCTAAGTCTATTATATTTTAATAATATAAGTTTTAAGTATAGTTCAATTTAGTATCCTTTTCTAAGCAATTCTTGGGGTGGGCGAATATATATAATCGATAGTATTATATAATACAAATACTTCATGAAGATTTAAATGATAAAAACATTATAAAAATACTTTCAACTTTAATAATTTTAAAAGTGTTCAATGAAAATATTAACCCTACATAATACAATATTTATTTTTCCACAAAAATACAATTTCAATAAATCGTCGAAACATATCTCCCGACAAAATATGAAAATTAACCAACAACTCCAAAGTCATCGAACAAAAACTTCATCCCTACACCCCGACGAGACCAAATCCGTATTTAATCAGAATTTCCCGCGGAAAATCTCCATGAAAATAGTGCGGAAAGTGTTTCGGACCCCTGCGAGTCAGACTCGTATAATAACGAGGATTATGAGTTGTGTTCGCGCGTCCTCGCTATTAAGGCTAATCAAAACGGCAATATAAGTCGATCTTGATAAGATTTTCATGTCTGTCGTAAAAACGGGTCGCTTTTATAGTCAACCCGTTTTATCTTTATGGGTTAAATTCAAAAAAAGAAAAACGTCCGTAATATAACATAATATGTGAGTCACTGCAGGTCGCATTATCGTATGGGCTATTTTCGGTGTTGTAATATGTATTAAAATTTGTTAAAATTGTGTTCGGTACGTGACATTGTAAATAGGGGTTTTGATTTATTTTGATATCAGATGGATGGTGAGATTGTTTGTGTTTCGAATTTATTAATTATCTCTTTTTAATATTTTCAAAAATTAGTGTGAAATATGAAGAAAGTGATGGTATGAATATAATAATTTTTAATATAAATCAATCGTCATTTTTAGATGAGTCCATAAAATTGCTAATAATATAATTATCAAAACCATTTATTTTCTTTTTAAATCATTTGATTATTGATTGATAATTTTATACAATATAATATTATATATACACACATATGAATAGTACAGAAATAGATTATATATAATATATGAATATCTTTCTTATTCGAAATTACCAGAATTGAGAGTATAACAAAAATATTTTCCTTATATACAAAATTTTTAATTGAAAAGCTTACAAAAATATAATATGATATTAAACAAACAATCGTCTCCAAAAATCAAATCTCTTTTGAAGTAATTGTACAAAAATATAAAAAAATCATCAATAAAATCGACACAGAAAGCTATCGACCTCAAACAATTGTATTTTTTTCATTCATTTTTAAAAAACCTCGACTCGAATAATGAAATAAATAATAACGTACATTTGCAACATTAGACTTTCCGAATATTGAAAAAAATACATACAAAAAAATAAATAGCATAATATCGTATTATTAGAGCCTGAAAAGCACAATGAATGAAGAAAAAAAGCGCGTTTTATCTGAAAGCGTTCATCGATACTTTCAACGCGGCACAAATACGGTGTATGGATTTTTTATTCATTTTTATTTTATTATGTTATATTATGCGCGCTTGTTTATTGGATCACCCTGTGTATGGGTTGTTCAAGTGATTGATCGATGTTTCCAATTATTTATTTGAAATTGTGTATGTTTTTTTATCAACGTTCCACAAAGGCATATTGTCGGTTTTTGTACGTATCGCTATAATGAGTAGTGAATTGATCAATTTTTTTTATAGCAAAAGTAATTATTTTTCGGAAAATTTTATATCATAAATTCTTTGTGAAAGAAATATTTTTTGATAGAGTAGGAAAAATTAGTGATTTTCTATATAATAGTGATGTAGTTTTTATAAATATTGAAATTTTTAGGTAGTCAAAACACCTTTCTTTGAAAACCTATCCACATATAAAATTTTGATTACAAATAAATATAAAAAATATACATAGCGACCTTCAAATAATAGATATTATAAAATAATTCAACATCTTCGATCAAATTTCAATTATAACAATAAGAGTATTGAATTTCAACTAACCAATAAATATTCATCTTAGAACAAATTATCAAACTTATTCCAGACGAAGATGAAAGCTCAAATTTTTCCAATATTTCGATGCCAATTACCGCCGCGTCAAAATATCAATAACAAAATTACTCTTTGAGAACACTTTCGGCACAGAACAACCTAAGGGTGTGCAGGGCGTTATATATTTAGTACTTCGTTGTATATGTGAGACGTTTTATGGGTTGATCGAGTTGAGAGGGGAACAAGTTGAATATTGCATGGCTGTTTCTTCCCGTCCCTCGGTCCATTTGATCTACTAAAATTTTAATGAGGGATCGATGAGGGTACGATGATGTGCAAGTGGATATTACTTGCGAAAGTTGTTTTCAGAACCGATCGTTTTTCATATCGTGTATATGGAGATTGTTCTGATTGTTTGCGAAATAATGAATATGGTGCGTTTCGATGGGGTATCGAAAAATGGTGGAAAATAAGTAAAGAAATATGACTGAAGTGAGGGAAAAATCGAGAAAAAAAATTATGTACTTTATCGGAAAAATAGAACAAATTTATTTTCAAAGTAACGATGATGGTATTTTTTAATCGGGCCGTTTTAAAATTAACCTAATTATTTTTTTTAATACAAAAACGTTCAAAAAATTCGCATATAATATTATATATATGATATATTAGTTACATTACTGATTTTACATATTTGTCCACTCGAGGAATTTAATACATAAGGATACAAAATTAAACAATGTTAGCGTTTTCCGTAAAACGCACATTCTTATAATATAATATAATTCATTTGGAATATACTAAAAATAATTCAAAACTAAAACGAAATCGCGTGAAAAAAAATGAACATTTTTTTATAGTTCTTATGGAACAATTCGTAAAAATATATTTTGCTTTTCTGATCTAGTTTATTTATCTAAATATATTAAAAATGATATTATCCATAATTTAAAAGTTATTTTGAGTGATAAATTTATTAAAAATAATAAATAAAAATATGTACGGGTAAATATATTTTATCGGTATCATATGAATATTTGATAAAGCTATATATTTTTCATGAGTTTGATAATTTTTTCTAATTTAATAAAAATTAAAATTCTCAATACATATTGACTAATATCGAAGTAACCAAAACATGAAAGGTTTATATTTTGAATTCAAATAATGATGATTAGCTTAAATAAAATAATGAGGAAATGATACATTAAAAAGTGAGCACGAGAAATATTGGAATGAGACACGTAAAAAAGCAAATTTAACAAATAAAATACGAATATAAAATTAAAAAAATATATTTAAATTAATAAAAAATACATTAGATAACTAAAAGTCGAAAATAATTTAAAAAGCCTTCATTATAAAAGAAAAAAAAACATCTATTTCTTCAAAATTTCCCGATCGACAAACGATTTTTTTGATAGATCAATAAAACCTCTCGATTTCTCCAAACCAAGCCCTTCCCAAAATCAAAACCATCAACTCCACCATAAAACAACCGAGCTCCCGAGCCCCGTTCACGCATACAAAATAGCGCTTTTTGCGGCGGACCGCCCGGCGGGCACATTAGGCACGCTCGATTGCGCGGCCAGACGTCGCATGTGGCTGAAAATCGGCTCCGGCGAATTTTCCAGCTTTGATTAATTGTCTCGTGAAAATCCGGAAAAGCCGCCGAAGGCTTTTCCGTTCGACGGACGGGCCGGCCGAACGTGAACGTACCGTTCGATCCGACAACGTAACGCGCTTTTCCACTCGACGAAGGAAATGTTGTGCGATAATTTTCCGGGAAATTTTTCGACTTTTTGCGACTCAACGGGTCGGAATGTGTTTCTCGTGTCGGAAAATTTATTGTTTTTCATAATGCGACGGGGATTGCTGATTTCGATGTTGATCTGTTGATGCTGTGTAGTTTTTTTAAGTTTCGCAGTCCATGTATATTATAAGTAGTCCAAGTATATTTGACCCAAACCAACAAACTAACCATTCCAACCCAAAACTACGATTAAAATACTGGAATTACGGCAAAAACCTAACACAACCTCACCTTATCTAACCGAACTCCCAAAAATATTTATTTATGACCGATCCAAATATATAATACATGGAATGTGACATATGCACATTTTTTTATATCACACATTTTATTCAATTTTTTTTTAATAAAACGAATTTTGATATCCATATATGTGTATGAATCTATTTTAATAAATCATTCATCAATTACCATCGATCATCAAAATTAAGCAACATGTGATGTAGTCAGTAGATTAATGTGAATCATTTATCATTTCACAAGAGATGTTTTCAATTTTTAATATTATGAAAAGTAAACTTATTTTTATAATATAAGAGAAAAATTTTCAAACTTTTATTAGTATCAGTAAAAAAAAACAATTGAATAAACTTAATAAAGATAAAATTACGATGATAATAATTATTTCATACAAAATAAATTTAAATTAAACTTACATTTATCCCTTATGGTACTAAAATTACATAAGTAAAAAAACACCAACCTGAAACAAAAAAATAAATAAATATTAATCAAAAAAATTCAATTTTCCTAATTCATTATTCTGATATAAATCAAAAATTGATGCAACGAACAATATTTCACAAAAAAAAACCCTCAATAAAAACCTCGTGGAAAAAAATTGAAAAAAAATCAAAACACGCGCGACCAGTTAACGAATCGCCCATAAATCAGACCTAAGCGTTAAATTTACGGCCAAAAACTCGGTTATCGTTCGCATCGAGGCCGGAAAACAAACAAACGCACCGATTGATAAGCGCCGGTCAATTTGACCCCGCCTTCTCGTTCGAGTGTTAAACAAACGAATATGGAATGAAAGCTGAAGGAAAAATCGTGTCCGAATCGGAAAATGAAACACCTCGTATAATTCATAATGAGACGTGTTTTTTCACGATTTTTCTGACATATCATGATATTTCTGGCATTGAATAAAATATGGAGTTGTGAAATCGAAAAGCAATAAAAAATTGTTTATTCATTATGCAAATTGCTAGCTTCGTTTACATATTATATTAGTACAAAGTTCTAGTGGCTATTGGAAAACTGAAGGTTTTGTAAATCATAATTCGTTCATTTTCAATCTATTTTGTTTTATTTTTTTACTAATTATACATAACTAGTATATAGGCCCGATGTTAATAACATCGGCTGCGGTTTTGTTAAGAAACAGAAAACGGTAAAATGTGAAAACCCGATTGTGTGAACTCGAAAAAAGGAAAAAAAAAATCATCATCATCATCATCAAAAGTCGCGG
>JAOXNN020000029.1:1588985-1604958 GCA_028571205.2 Hydropsyche betteni | reverse complement strand
CTTTATGCGCTCCCGATACAATGAGAGTCGCGAGCGTCATTGTGACACACACACAGACAGACAGACAGACAGACAGACAGACAGATATCCGCTATTATATATAGGGGATCTTTTGAAAATTAAAATGGCTCCATATGATGTCCAGTAATGAGTAAAATTCATTATTATTTTTCTATTCTAGTGAAAAATCAATAAATGTAAAAATTCATGAAGTATTGCTGGTATATTCCGGAGTTTTAATAATTAATATTTCATTAGAATAAAAACCTAAAGAGTTTTAATCATTGTAAGATATTATTTTCAGCCATTTTACTCTCCAAAAAAATTTCTATGACATCTATAAACAAATTATGACTTTTCCAAAACTTTCAGTTTTTCAGTGGCCACCTTTTATATGTTAAATAGAATAATCAATACGATGCTTTTATATACTCTAAAAATATATATATCCAGTGTTCATGGAATTTACGTCTCAATTCTTTGATCCGAGAATATGGTTCAATTTTCTCACGAATAACATTTTATTTGATACTGTCAAGAGTAAATTGTGTTAAATTATCCTATTCGTATGAATTGGGGGTAATTGTATTAGAAAATTGCCATATACACATATAAGGTAATTATCCAATTGTGATACATCAAAATGATTTATAACGCGTGTATCGCTGATGCCACATTATTATACGTTGTCCAAAATTTCTGCTGAAATTTCGGTTCACAAATGATTCTTTTGTATCATAAATGAGACCAAATTAAACATTTTTTTAAAGTGAAAACTAAATCTTAAAAATGAGTCAACTATAATTGAATAGATGGTGTCAAAGTCCAATATAAATTTCGTTCAAATTTAATCAAGTAAAATATGTTTCATTTTAAAAATAAGATTTCAAAGACACAATATTATAGAAAATCGCATTATTTTTAATAATAACCTTCGACATATTTCAAAACCAACTTAATATAAAACCGCAGAAAGCGATTTGCATAGCACCGAAATTGATTACATCTACTGAACACACTGCGAACGCAATATTTCCATTTTCGGAAGGCATCGGTGGCGAATTTTCTCACACACAAAAAACTTCCATGAAAAAAAAATAGTAAAATAAAATAAAAAAACGAGGCTGAAAAATATTAAAGCTGATATCGCGTTCCGCGCCCATAGATTTTTATCGCGGGATGAGTGATTTTGACACGCGACGCGAAACGGGGAACTAATATGAGTGACGTGAGACGTAGATAATTGCTACAACGTGAATACAACGTATACGTATATAGACGTTTTGCATAATTCACGTGTTTTAGCATTTTTGGATTTTTTTCGATTGCGGCGAATATGTCGTTCGGTTCGGAAAAAAAACTATTCAAATGAAGTCTATATTATTGTTGTTTTCAATCTACTTTTTTATATGAATGATTTAGATATTTAATGACATATGAAAATGTGTTGAAAAAAAAAGAGAAAATTAAGGGTTTTTGGAATTAGTACACAATATATATTCAGAAGTTAAAAATGAAAAAAAGTTTTCAGAAATCGATACAAATTGCATGTATCATGCTGTTTTTTTAGTTTTGAGTTACTTGCTTATTTTTTATTTCATTTCTTAAGTTGGAAATAGATGAATGACAAATATTATATAATACAAAAAGTGGTAGAGAATGATATTTCCCTCTCATAAGATAAAACCAAGGACTTTCGCATCATCTGTTGATATTTTTTATTGATGTCATAAGGGGACTATACAAAAATATAAATTGCGCAAAAAATATATATTATCATTTCAAATTATACTCATAATATTAACAAGATTAACTTTATATATTCGATATATAAATGAATTTTTATACGAAAATAATTTTATAATCGAATACAAATTAAATTAGAAAAAAAAAACACAAACGCGATCGCCTGTCTCAACATGTTAAAGTTGATCTCGCGTGCACTAAATATGTTAAATGAATCGTGTGTCTCGATCTCAACACGTGAGTGTTTTGATATTTATTTTTTTTCGATTCTGTGTTAATTGTACATTACAATTTGACAAACATCACAACTGATCACGAACCTGACAATAATCAAACTGACATTACACCGAAATGAACTTCAAAGCTCCTCAAACTGCACCGACGATAACCGCCATCGAAAAAAAAAAACGATCAATACGTCACATCGACCAATTTGAAGACGATCCGTCGGCTCGATTGACGGCACCAAAACGGTTAATGGAAAAATATTGCGTGCCGGTTCAATTAAGCGAATGTGCTTCTTAATTAATATACCGGCAATTGTTTCAAAGACGCATGCGCACGTCAACAAGTCGATAAAATACCCCCCCGCCTCACCGCCCCTCGTCAACGTCTTTTTTTTAAATAATTAACTAATTAATTCGTGACTGGGTTTATGCGGTATGCGATTCTGCAGTCGGCCTATTTATAGTCGGGCAAGGTTGATGATGAAGGTTTTTTTTAGATTTTGTATGATTAATTAATGAATTTTGATTAGATAAAGTTAATTGTTCTTGTATTTTAGTTTTTTTTTTGAGTTAAATTGCTCATTTCTGGTTTGAGTGATCTAAAGTTGTGCTCAAGTGCTTCTCGTGTAGCTATTATTACTGTACAAGTCATCATCGTCATCGTTACGTGCGGTTTCGGTTTCGTTTGTATGATTATAGAATTTTGGATTTATTCGGAAATTTAGTGTAATTTGGGATATGCGTTCATTATCATCATTGAATTCAAATAATATCTTATAAAAATATAAAATTTGACAAACTCTATAAAAGAAAAGTGACTTTTATAAAGCATTTGTTTCATTTCTAATCTTTATGTTCGAAAAAATCATCATAATATCTATGTTCAATTATATAAAAATCTAAACTTTTTTTCTCAATAAAAAATAAAAAATTTAGTATTTCATATAATATTATACATACAAATATAAATAAAAAGTTAAGCCCCAATTTAACCGTCACAAAAGAATCACTATCCAACCACGAAAATTCACTTCGAAACTAACTCGACCGTTTCAAACATATCAAAAATTCCATCCACCACCCTTCAGACAGATAAAAAGAAAATTTCCCAACATCCAGTCAACCCCATTTAACAACAGACAATCGCTATACATTTCAACAGATACAAGAAAACCGCAAAACCGACTAATTGAGAACAGTCTGATTGTGTTCGGTGCGACGTGAGCACGATTAAATACCCGTACAACGATCCTTGCACCTTTGATACCTCGCGATTCGTTAGTAGTGGGCAAAGCTGGTACTCCACCATGGTATTGTACTTTATAGAACGTTTTCTGATCGTTTTATATAATTTTAAATTATTTTGTTTCGTTTAAAATGTGCAAGAATGATATTTTTATTTTGAAACATTACTCGTCGAACAAAACAGTATTTCAACACCAAATTCAACCGTGTTCATATCAAAATCTAAAATTATAATGGTTATAGATTGCTGGATATTTTTTTTTAGGTTAAAATAAGATTTCATGATGTTTAAAATGTTGGGTTTTTACTTAGTTTATGTAAAAATTCGCGAAATGATTTTCGAATATCGAAACACTTTTGCAATACGCGTATAGAACGTTAGGTTGGGTTAGGTTTCAGTTTCGAGAAATTATTTTCGAAGTGCAGAATACTTTTGCAATACGCATATAGAACGTTAGGTTGGGTTAGGTTTCAGTTTCGAGAAATTATTTTCGAAGTGCAGAATACTTTTGCATTTCGAGTATATAATATTAGGTTGAGTTAGGTTTCAGATTGTCGAAATTATTTTCGAACGTCGGAACACTTACGCGACGTGCGTATACAATGTTAGGTTGGGTTAGGTTACAGATTCGCGAAATTATTTTCAAAGTACACAACACTTTCGCAACATGAGTATACAATAAATAAATTAATACAATGTCATGTTGTATTAGGTTACAGCTTCGAGAAAAATCTAAAAAATTTGATATAAAAAAATACAAATCCTTTCATCACATACCAAATCCAACATTTCGAACGTCACATACGCATTTCAATATTATCAAACCCACTTTCGACCCACACCATCGATCCACAACTGAGCACCAAACTCGACAACCATCAAAGACACGCGTCCCCACCGTTTGAGAACTTCCGCGTTCGTTCGCGCAGGTTAAGCCCCGCTCAATGGAGCGCATGGCACTGCATTCGACCACAACTTGCGAGACCCGAACACTGCAAAAGTTAAGCCTGATGAAGTGGCGTCTCGTGAAAAGCGGCCGCAGCCTGGCAAACAACGAAGTGCACAATGCAGGTCTGCGAGCTGGTGATGGAGTGGTCGCCCGGCGCGCAAAGGGTTAACGCTGAGGAGGTTTCCTTCTGTCCGGAAGATTTGTTCGGTTCTGTTCGTGCGAGTGCAGCGGGGATTGTTTTCGGAAATAATAGGTCGTATTAAGGATGTTGAGTTCGATTCAGAGTGGTGCTATAGTGAATATTATGGGAAAATTTTGAAATTTCGAGTATGAAAATTATTAGTTTTGCGTATTGCGGTAATGCGCAATGGTTACTTTGTCAAAGTTATTAGTTTTTAAAGACATGTCGCTTCGTAGAAATTTTTTGGAAATTTCAATTTTATAATAATAAAATTGCAAAACTTTTTTACCGATTAATGGTCAGTAAAAAAATTTACTTGAGGTCGAAAATTATCGAAAACGTTATATCTCGTTATAAACGTTACGTTACGTTTATAACGAGAAACGTTTACGTTATAAACGTTATATAAATATCTCGTTAACTGTCACTTTTACGGTAATATAATATGCTTTAAATTTATAGATCAAAAAATTTCTTACAAAAATTATATTATAATATTTATTCGTAGAAGTAAATGCTTTGGAGATCGTCCGATTAAAATAATTGGTACTATTTTGTACGCAGCCCACAGCATGTACGAATGTAGAGCTCAAAAATTTTTAAGAAAATGTTTTTAATTCATAAACCAAATAATTTATTCAAAAATTAATTAATACGATTATAAAAATTTTGATAGCTAATTTATGTGGTATTATTATCAGTGCTATGAAATGTCCATTTATGATTTAATAAAAATTTTAATATTCAGCTATACGCACATAAAGAACTAAATAAAAATCTAAGAAAATGTTTACGTATTATTAAAAATCCTGAAAGTTTTTCATATTAATCCAAGCTATATTTAAAAACACAAACATTCAGCCCTCATTCAAACGAACCGAAACTTAATCTTAGACCTTAAACGATAAAAAACCGAAGAATTACTTAATTTCAAATATTTCCTGAATCTGACCGACTCCGTACATAAATCATGGCACGCACACGCGAACTAAATTTATAGTTCGCGTAATCTGGTTAAGAACGAAAATCGTTAACGAGAATTACCCCGAGTCGAACACGCTGTTTTTTACTCCATCCCTCGCTTTTTTTATTACCCGTTTTATTTTATTTTCATATTTTTGAATGCAATTTTTCACGCAACGCCCGTGGCGCAAAAGGGCGTCGCGTGTCTTCCGAACTTCGATCGAACTCGTGTAACGCAATACAAATATTTTCTTTTAATATATCTACGAGTTTTCAACATAACATCATTCACATATGTTAAATAATTCAATGGTTCTCAATCTTTTTCAGTTCATATAATATATACATATAATATTGTAATATTTATTTAAAAGCTCACTTATCGATTTTTAATGCGACTGCATACTAAACAATTTCGAATGTCTTTTAACACCCCAGACTATATATTTTTATATATAATAAAATTACACTACGCTTACTTCTAATACCAAATGATTCTCGAGGATACAAAGCGATCCAATTCACTTTAACACATTAACCTAAAACACCTCGCAAATCCTTTTAAAAGTTTAAGCCTTCTCTTTTCTCAATTCGCTTATCTTACGCAGACTCGCACCTAATACAATTACTATGATTTATTACATTGAATACAAAACGGCAGACAGACGCTTTGCAAACATACCGTAGACAATTTTATTCACTTTTGTGGCAACGAAAAGTTAAACTATCAAATTTTCCAAGTCGCGATAAAACTGTTTATTTTGTATCGAGTCTTGCCGAGTTCGGGGTGATTTTGAGGAGTTTTCAAACGTAAGGGTTTTGCAGGAGGACATGAGAAAGGGAATAAGGGTGGTTAATTGCCCTTGAAGAACCTTAAAAGAGATTCTATTGCCTCGTTTTTGCCCAACGTTAACGTTCGAGGAATTCATTAAGGATAATCTGTATTATATAACGAAATTAATTTGAAACGCGTAATTCAAGCAAGTATTCTAAATTGTTTATATCAAATTAATTATTTTCGAATTTTTAATAACGTACATCATCATACGCAGATATTCATAACAGATTATATTTTAATATGAACCTTTTCTATTTATAAACTACTCTCATCTTACGTGCTTCATATATATTTTTTTATAACTTAGTTTTAAATCCGTAAGCATACTTTACTAAAATTTTATTTATTTTTTTATATCATATTCAAAAGATATATATAAGAGGCATTATTGCTATTCGAAAAAACATTTGATTCAAATAAAAAATAACAGAAAAGATCTGGAAAAGCCACGTGCCTTTCCTATAAGCGATCAGATACATATACGTTGTCAAAACCGCAATACGTGACATGGATATGTTATAAATAAATAAAATTCCCAAAAAAACTGTTGAAGATGTATGGCGAAACGGTAAAAGGTAATAAAGCAAATTTGTGCAATTTATTCAATTTGTTCGACGTGGAGGCTCACATTTTTGTGCTCGTATATAAGCGCGTGGAGCGGGCGGTTAGTGGATATCATCATAAATCATTTCACCTTTCCAAATGTGGAGGAAAACAAATATTTTTATTGGAAAAAATATATATATATCGCGGAAAAGCGGCTCGGAAAAACACGCTCGTGGTACATGTGTAAGTATGAGTAGCAATATACTAGCGGATGTGGAACTAGCTTGGTATTTGTATCTGTCTGAGTTTCTCAAAATATGACATTGTCATTGAAAAATATATTCAAATTTAAAAATATGCTTTGAATTTAAAAAACATATTTATTTCAGTTTTAAATAAACTACCAATGAGTTCAAAAAAAATTCATTGACTTGAATACGGCAACCCAATAATATTATTTATTAAATGTTTTAATATGATATATAAAAAAATGGTCGATGAACATATTTTCGGTTTATATCCATCGTCAAATTTATTTATTCGATATAAAAAAAAAGTTCAAAAGACGCAGAAATTGATAAAAGTGGATGGCAAGTAAATCAATCGTTAGACGTGGGCACCGGTCATGATATGGAACTTTTCCAGGAACTAAAGCGCAAATACAAAAAAAGACAAAATGATAGATCGGTATTATTGAATAAGTTTTCGGCGATATTTATTGCGAAAATAGTTGACGCTTTTAGTCACATTTGCGCTTCTTTTTTCCGCGAAACCTTTTAAAAAATAAAATGTTTTTCCAGCATGACGACACCGGAAAAATATGAGGTTTTTCCGTTATTTTTATTTCTCGGGAGAAAGCTTCTCGATTACGTCGCTAAAGTATTTTCTTTTGTAGTAAAAATAAAATATTTTCATTGTGATTGATATCTTTTCGTTTATTTTTAAACGATTCGTTCGAAAATGAACCAATATTTTTAAAGACGAATTTTCTGACGTTAAAAATACATATATTGTCTATAGTGAATCATCCTGTAATTCATGATAAAATTGGTATATTATTAAGCACTTACATTAAAAATTTATTAAAAAACTTTCATTACATTGACTGAATTGAATTTTCAATACAAATTCAAAAATAATATAACAGATTGAACAACAGTCTCAAATTGTTTTTGAAACGTTAAATTTCTATTGACTATTCCAATTAATTCGAAAACGTAAAGTGAACACCGTTAAAGAATTTATAAACGTAATTAATTACTCTTTATTACAGAAGCAACTTATCCAACAACAACCTTCGATTATTCACAATAAAATTTTCTGAAACTCATTCCTTTCTAACTCCGTTCTGAATAATAGACAAAAACAGAAACGTTAACCTGTACATTTGTACATGCAAAATGAATTAATATACGGACATTTATATATTTGTGTAAGATGGAAAACGAGTCTCGTTTTCCAACAAAATCCAAATGGTTAATTAACGTTCGTATTATTACGTTAATGACCGCCGATTTGTCAATAATTACCGAAAATTTTCCCGCCGAGGAAAACTCGCTTTGTTTGAGGTTTTGTTTTGTTGTAACTTATGACTAACTTATTTTTGATTTGAAAATATGTGGATTTTTTTTATTTTGATAATATTATTAAAAGATTACTTTTATATATTTTTAATAAAATTTCAAATAACATATTAGTTCAAATACAATATATTATAAAATTTTATTGTTATATTCATCCAATTTTAGATACAAATCTACAGTTCAAATGAAAAAAAATATTTTAAGCCATAAAAAACTTGTTTTTTAAATTATTTTGAAGATAATAAAATGAAAAAGGTAAATAAAAAAATTAAATAGATACTTCAGTATAAAATATATTACGACGCAAACTTTCCAACATTAAGTATTACGAGTCACGCTTTTCAGAAATAAAAAATTCATTTACTTTTCACAACTTTCACATATATCACACAAAAAGGTAACGATTATTCATCAATTCAGAAAAAAAAATCATTTTGACACGAAACGGAAAATTTATCCATAAACTCGTCAAATAAAATTCATTAAAATTCGATTTTTCAAAAACTCCACAAATCCGATTCTAAATACAAAAACAAAATTTTGGAACACCTTTTTTTTCATTTTTATGAATAAAAGTTTACATCACGCTATCAATATTTTCTTTATATTTTAAGTGTTTACTTAAAATTTGTCGTTAATCGAATATGCAATTGCGTTTGCATATTTAGTTATCGTTTAACATAAAGTACCAGAAGGTTTGGTTACAGACGAGAAATTCGAGAGGGATTTGCAGTTTCTTCTAATGATTTCGAATTCTCTTAACCCGTTGGAGCTCGTCGCTCATTAGCATTCATTTATTCGAAAGGCGACAAAAAAAAAAACGAGAATTTACGATCTAATTAAGTTTCTAACTCGGCTAATTTTATACTATTCATCACAGTGGTAAAAATAAGCCTTGTTTTCATAATTTTTCAAGTTATTTTGGTAAACTTTAACAAACACAGATATTTTTAATTTAAAAATCTGTTTTATAAGTTTTATGACTTCATGTAATTTTCTTTAATAAAATACAGCTACTATAAATACAAATTTCGATTTGCTTCTAATGATAAAATCATGCTCTGAATTGACTGAAAAAATCAGAGAATTCATAAAAAAAATTTATAATTATGAAACTAAAAAATTTCAAAAGTAATTGAAAATATGTCAAATATTACAATTTAAGAAAAAAAATCAAAATACGCAAATCAAAACCTCGATACAAATACACATCAGAATCCGAACTCACAACGATCAATCCTATTAACACCACAACAAAAAAAAAAACGATGCACCATCCTAAGCACAAAGGACCATCATTCACGCAGCCAACAAACGAAATTACACGACCATTGTCTTCGATAATGATTGCGAGGATCATACGGAAAGGACCTCCCGCGATCTTTGAAAAATGCGCCCAAAAAACCACGACAATTAATCAACGCCGCATATAAAAATTATATTATGTATATACACAACACCACATAATGCCGCATACAAAGGGCGAAAGTCCTCGAATATTATATTATTTCATTACGCAACGTATTATTGCATAATGAAAAAAAGGCTGTGGAATAAAATCGCGTCCGTGGGGGTCTCAAATTGGTTTTGTCCGATTTCGGCCCTTTGTATGGGGTACTGTATGGGTTCGCTCGCTGGGGGTTCGTTTTAACGCCGCGGATATGGGAGTCCGTTGATATGGCCGAAACACGTGAAGTGGACAGGGGTTGTCAATTTTTCTATATTATTGCGAGTATAAAAGATAATTTGTTTCAATAGTAGCTATTCGTATAGTAGGGTCACCGCAGTGGACTGTGATGAGGGAAATCGATCGGGCTTCTTAACGAGTATTGGAAAGATTTGGTTTTTCTGTGTATTATAAATGGGAGTATCTTCATTTTTTTTATTGTTATTCCAAGATATTTGAGATTTTGCGTTTAGAATATTATTGACGTTATTTTTCTTTTCCGTGGTTCTGCACATGTCAAAATTTAAAAGTAGTGATAAAAATTTTGAATTTGAATGTAACTGAAATAATGTCATTGAAACTGAACATCGATCGCGTCACTTTCATTTGTAAAGAAACTTGTGAAACGATATGAGCCGTTATATATGAAATTGAAACGCCAATTTCGAACACAATACAAACCTAAATTTAAGTTAAAATCGATGTCCTCTTTGTATTTCTATAGTAAAAAAAAACACAATGTAATATAATATTAACATAAAATAAACGAAAGATATTTCGAAGTAAAATATAATACTTTATATATTATATATAGTACACATGTTACTATAATTGGCAATAATAATAATAACTATTATTATTATTATTATTATTATTATTATTATTATTATTATTATTATAAATTGTGAATTAATAAGTTCAAAACTTTAGCAATATAATGTCTGATTTTGAGTGTCATTAGTATTTTATAATGTAATTTGTTCATTTCATCAGGATATTATACTGTATTGAATTTGTTAGAAATATTAAGACAGGATATTTATATTAACTTAAATATCGGTTTGACTCATTATTTTCAAAATCGGTATATACGCAACTTTCATATGTTATAAGGGCTCAAATATCTAACAATACAAAAACATTTTTTCAATAACAAAAATAAACACAGTTAAATAAACACTGTTAACGACCAAAATTTAACAAAAAAAAAAAAATAATCCAATCCACGAATTGACCACCTCTCCAGGCGAGAGATACGCAAAACTCCCACACCACCCCCGACGCCCACACGCCAAAACTACACGCTAAAGCAAGTAGTTTCGATATTGAACTTCAACACCGAGAGACAATACAATGCGGGCTAATAACGCCGCACCATCCAGAGTACCGGAGGGCCCAGAAACTACGCGCAATATAATGGCGCGGTTGGAACCGCGCGGTTTAAAATTTCGAACCGGAAACCGCCCAACTACCGCACAATATAATTATCCGCAAAAGTTTCCGGTTCGATAGACGGTCGCGGTTTAAAAGTTCCGACTTCGGAATTACGTGATCGGTAAAATTGAAAAGTTGCGGCCGTGTCTCTTTCGAATTTCGGATTTCTGATCGGATTAGCGTCGAAGTTTTGAGGGATATTGTGTTTGGATGTAATGTTTTTGGAGGATTCTTGATGTTGTGTTTCGGGAAAGAAAGCGTATATGATTTTAAGTTAATGATATACATTTCAGGTGTTATAGTCTAATCCAGTATAGCTAAACTCGATTAATTGAGGCAGAAAACTTTCAATGTTATAGAATATTTCAATAAGAACGCTCGGTTTTAATTTGATGATTTGTACACGATGTGCAATGCTCTAACCTTCCATTGTGATTTTCCGTACACTACTAAACAATTGACAACAAATTTGACTGATGTCACTTTAACAACATAGCCGCTATAAAAATTCGAGTGTCCCTATTGAATAACCCTTTATTATAATATGAGAGAAGCCTTCTTTACAATATACTCTCGATCATCCGGTTTGCGGATTATCCGTATCAAAAATTTATGAAATTATTTTTTTCAATTTAATTAAATTATTGTATTTTTGAATGAGAATACATTATTGATATGATATAGGAAATAAACGGCACAATAATACATTATACTTTTTGTTTAGATATTTACGCCCCAAAAAAGTCGGACATCTGAGAAAAAAATTATTAATAGCGCTTGAAACGTTTAAAAATATTCAATATGATTTTAATTGGGAAATTGGTTGGTTTTTAATTTAATAACATACTTCTTTAAAACAAGACTATAACCAGAGTAAACATTTATCAATTAGAATCGGTTGGGTCCACAATTCAGGGCCTACTATTACTATCTACTAGTGTTCAATTTTTTTTAAATCTAATTACGAAATTTTTTTAAATATTTTTTGATACATTTAGTAAAACTTTAATAGTAATTATAAAAAATATCATTTTAATAAATCAATTATATACATCTACACCATCTTTCCAGTTTTTAATTAATTCTAATAACACTTGAATATAATGCCTGAAAAAATATAAAAACGTAATTAGAGCATTTCTAAGTACTCGTTCCTTTTAATGAAATCAGTTAAAAAAAACTTGTAAATCTTCAAACTTCCTCAACTCGAATTCATTTTATCAAAAAAAGAATTAAAAACAGAAATACTTAAATCATTGACACCATGGCCATACTATTTTTCAACTATTTACGTTTCATACGAAAAATTTAATCGAACCCTGTAAACATGTTTTCAGTTCTAATTCCGAATACGAGTTTCAGTTAAAGGTTAGTTAGTGAACAGTTCAGCGGTTAAACTAATACGTACCGTTGTCGAACCGAATTGTTTTAACTTCAAACGCTCGTATGTTTGAAACAGCGTCATCATTCAGCTGAAACGTATTTAGAAAACTACGTAAAAGCACTTTTCAACGTTACTCGAAATCGAGTTACACCAAAAACTACACCTGACCCGTTAAGCACAGTACGCCGATCAAACATCAAATATTATTTTATATATAAAAAATCCGAATAAAACACTCTTTACAATTTGATATCAGTCATTAGAGCGGTGCTATTATTGTTAATTTATTTCAGCTCTATTTTTTTACAATTTCTTCGCGTGCCGCGGACTCCTTCCGCTCTTCGCAACAATCAATTCGTTCAAAATTGGACGGAAGACAATAACAGTAAAAAAAGATGATTTATAACCTCGCCGGAATATATTTTGTACAAAAACATAATAAAAAAGAACATAGTCAAGGTATGAAATTACATTACGCGATATTTTCTTTACACGTGAGCCTAGGCCAGGTAATCGCGTGAGCCGTGTTTACTTATCGACCATAATTTTATCGGCGTTAGTAAAAAAAAAATCGTTTATTTATTGCGCTTTATTACTGTTTATGACAGTTTCAGTGTAGGGACGATTTTATCGAGTTTTTCCACTTTTCGCACAATCAACAGGTTTTATTGCGGCGGAGAAAGTTCTGCGTATTTTTCGCGTGGAGAAAAAATCGCGACACAAAAGTTCCGCGCTCTTGGGAGAAACGCGCATTGTGCCGATTTCAATGAAAATTTCTCGAAATGTTAAATTGAATCATAAACTAAAAAAAAAAAACGAGAGCGGTTGTTTTGTGAATAACGCTTCCTTTACAAAATATTTTTTCGCAAGTACGCAATTCAATTTTGATTGAATCGTGCTCATTTTTACTTAATAAAATACTAAATATTTAAAATTTATTGGCAAATATAAAATTTATTTTTTATCGAGTTCTTAGCAGTAAAAAAAATATTTTTGTACTGTAATTTTATTCGATTTCAAATATTAAATAAAAATTTATTCCAAGACAGTTGAACGTATGGCGTTGAACACAGTGATAATTAGACAAAATCTGCAAAATAGTTTTAAATGACTATCGATTACCATTTTTTTCAACAAAACCTCTGAAGTAATAACATCTGTATTATAAAATAATTCTTTATTGTTTCTGAGAGTAATAAACATTTAAATTTAGTTACATACATACATACATACATACGTACGTGCGTACATACACACATATATAAATACATACGTACATATATACATACATACATACATACATACATACATGCATGCATACATACATAAATACACATATATACATACATACATACACACATATACATACATATATACACACATAAACATACATACAAACACACATGTACATACATAAATACACACATATACACATATAAATACACATATACATACATACATACACACATATACACACATACATACACATATACATACATACATACACACATATACACACATACATACACATATACATACATACATACGTACACACATGTATACACACATACATACACATATACATACATACATACGTACACACACATATACATACATACATACGTACACACACATATATTATACATACATACTTACACACACACACACACACACACACACAAATATATATAAATGTAACAATTATTAATAAAATAATAGCTATTTATGATCAATTTTTACTATAAAATGTCTCATATTACTATCCGCATATTTAAAATCTTTTTGGAGATTTTGTTCAATTACTGCTTTGTTTAACAGTCATATGTTCACGTATCAAGTGTTCAAGTGTCATGTGCTCAAATTTCACGTGTTCAAGTGTCATCTATCTGGTTATCAGAAAATAAATCAAAAAAAATATATTTAATATTCAAAGCGACCGATAGATGGCGCAAAAACCTCCCAACATTCGAAAATTCTTCCCCACCCATTCCGCCATACACAAACACCCGAACAACCGTTTCGAATCGCACAAAAACCAACAACACAAAATCATCCACAACCCCAAACACCCCGAAGACCCCGCCATCAAAAACCCACCATCCATCTTCCGCAATTTATCCACTCGAACGATTGTCTATACGGCTCGCAACTTACACACGCAAATCCTCCGCGATTAACGCTTAATTTATTTACGTTTTACGTTTTTCGACACCGTGCGGACAGGGAGCGGCCATGGCCGTAAATCTGGGGATTTACGCGCGCCGCCGACCCACGTCAAACGTAAAGCTGTAGAAATTGTGGAAATAAATAGAAGTATGGCCGCGACGTGCTAATTCGTCTCCATCTCCCGTTCCCTCTGCTCTCTTGTGCGTCTTTCTGAGGTGTGTGTGTGTTTTTTTTTTCATGGGCGGACGTGGGGATAAATTTGGCCCGGCCTCAAAGGGTTAAAGTGGTGCGGGTCGGAGATTTTAGCATTTGTGCGTATCAAATTTTAATATTTCTGCAGAAATTCATGCGGGGTCTTGATGTTTTATTTAAATATTTAAATTGATACTGTGCGAGGTTTTAAATAATATTCGTATAAAAAGAAATTCGTGTGTGTTTAAGATTTTAAATTTAAAACCTCGCAGGGGCGCTTTTGAATCGAATTATATCAGAAATTTATATCTGAGCGATTTTATCAAAATCGGTATACAGGTTGTTCTCGACTTATGACGAAGATACATTCCAGAACCTTTGGGGTAAGTCGAAGCCATACGAAAAAAATCATTTCTTTATTTTATTTTTTGCCAGTATTTCGCCACAATTAATATAATAATATGAAAAATATTTTACCATTTTTTTTTAAACTCCCCAAAAATAACAAAATCTGGCAAATAATGAGTTAATATAATAATTAGATCGAGTCCATATTTTTTCCGAAATGTGTCAACAGCTCATGATTTAGTAATTTTTGAAAAATAATTAATTAAAAACAAGTTTTTTCTGTCATAAGGGTGCACCTTCGTACGTTGAGAATTTCATGTAAATCCATTTTCAAAAAAATAAATAAGTCAATGTTCATTTTAATCAAATAAAGCCAATAGATGTATAATAGTTAAAAGTTTGAGGATATTCAACTAAAACGTACATTAACCCTTTTTTAACCAAAAATCAACTTTTACAAAACCTACTAATTTATTGAATAAAACGAAAATTTTACATAAAATAATAAAGAAAAAATTTAAATTAGTTATTTTTTTTAAAATGTTCCTTAGAGAATAATTAACGAAAATTTAGTGCGTGGAAAGTCAAAAATGTCAAAAAAATTATATATATTTTCAAAATAGATTCTCTTTTCAAATATAATTAGCGATTATTTACAAATTAATCATTTCAAATCGCCCCTAACACAGCACACTCCATCATCAACAACAAACCCTTAACAAC
>JAOXNN020000029.1:1526027-1553411 GCA_028571205.2 Hydropsyche betteni | reverse complement strand
AGCACGTGCAGAAACGTAAGGTAACGATTTGAAGGAATAAACTCCACGCTCCGAGTTTGATGGCGGAATATACGAAAACTCTAACCACTATCAAATATAATTAACTAAATAACAATTAATCGATTCATTTCGAATACGTTACTTCTTTAAGAGTTTAATAACATATTGATTATATTTAACAATTATCATCCTCATTCATCCCATCGCTAATTTTAATCATTGTCTATTGATCACCATTTTTTAACATTCAACACGAAACCTCTAACACCCATCATTCCAAAAATTAATCCGATCAAACCAAATCAATCCGCCCGAACAACACAATCGATCACAACAATCCAACGAAAAGACCAACAAAAAAACACACACACCCAAAACGAACAACCTCCACGCAATCGAAACGAATCGCCAATAAGCAATCTACACACGAGCCCCATTCATTCCGCAAAAAGGATCCACAGGATCGACAAAAGGATCCAAAGGAACGGGCGAAACGTGCGACCGCATGAATAAAACGAGTCCGCGTCAATTAAATCGCAGGTATAGGCCCCGTTCCAGGCGGGAAAAAAAACCAAATCTGAATAAAATAAATAGGATATGGACATGGAAAAAAAGGATCACAGGTTAATAGGAGTGCCGCGTTAGTTTTACGGCCGTGAAGAGGTCGGAGCGTTTGATCCTTTCCGGATTGAAGATCGAGACGTTTCTGATGCGATATGACCTTTTTTTTAGAGTTTTCGTTCGTGTGCTTCGTTTTGGGAATTCGTATTATGGAAATAGTGGATCGTTGGAATTTCGTTATGAGAACGTTGCGAATCTAATACGAACGAGGTGATTTTTTGGAATGAATAACGAAATTCTGTATACGATATTGGACAAAGAATATGACTCGCAAACTTTCGAAGATAAATCATAAGCAGTCGGAACTTATAGGGATTTTGGCTTTTCAAGATTTTGGCAGTTCGAATTTTTACTCGCAGGGATTACTCCTGTCCGGATTATGGCTACCTAAGCTTCCATATACGTACATTCGTAATAATTCTGACTTTATTTTTTTTCATACTTAAAAGCACTTTTCTATAATGCAGATATTTATAATTCACAGTTTAGTCATCGAACATATAAATAAGCAATATATAAAATATAAATAAACTGTGTAACAATTAATATTGTCAGTACAAAGTTCTTTAATATTGAATCGATCTATGCAAACTTTCTATAAGGGAGACTTGTCTAATTCCGTTATAGTCGGAATAAAGTTGATATGTTTTAAATAATGCCAACGTATTTAAAAGAACTACATTTATTAAAAGTTTGTAACTATTATATATACACAAATTTGCCACGATTTTTTTTGTTTTAACATGAACTTATAGAAGTCTCCCTTACGTCAATTGCATACATATTACTACAGCAAAATTTTTGATATAAAATTTTTATTATACCAAACACACTATTAATCTCATAAAACTTCAACAACAACAATAAAAATAATATCGCAATATCTCAAATTTCAACAGATACGAATTTTTCAACACCTGCATTGTTGACTCGCGTCCAATATAAAGTGCATGGATGCACGTCACACGTCCTCGCAACATTCTCAATGCAGAAAAGTGCACTTTACCCCAGACGTATAAACGAGCTTACGTCTTTTCTTTTACGTCCTGAATATTTTCCGGGAGGAATCCCTTTTTGGTTCGGGGAATTTCCAATATTTTTCCATACTCTTTTGTCCGATGGGAAGGGAAAACTCGCGCGTATAAAATCGCGCAATAAAATCACTTCGGCACATGTGCGTATGTGTGTGTGTGTGTGTGTGTGTGTGTGTTTTTGTGTGTGTGTGTGTGTGTGTACTGAGAGTTCAAACTTTTGAATTTCTCCCCTTTCTTAACGAACCGATTCCTTTTTTATAAAAAAAAATATATATCGAACGAATGGAAACGTTGAGATCTAATAAAAGATAGACGTCGCAGATAGATCTGTTTGCTGATATCTATGTGGAGATTCTTTTATTGTATATATCCAGGGTTGATTACAAATATGACTTTGCGTTTTATCAATAAATAATAAAGTTCATTAGAATGTAAATTTTATGAATTTTGACTTTTTTATGATAAAATTTGTTATAGAAATAAATTTCAAAAAAATCTCATTATAGTGAAAATTTTTTAGTATAATTCTGTCAGATTATATCATTCGTTATTATACTCGAATAGCATATTTTATATTGATAACATCAATAAAAAACCGTTCGTTATTGGTATTTTATAATTCGAAATTCATGAAATTTTAATGTACAAAAGATAATCATTATTTTTTTCATATTGTGTTGAAAAAAATTAGTGAGATTTAAAATAATTTCATCATTCAACTCTTTGATACTGTTCTCCTAAAAAAAACATATATTTTCGATAGTATTAATTTTTTTCATTTTACAAATAACCCCATATAATTACATATCATACAAACATTGAAATCCATCACTTAAAAATAAACAAACTGAAAAGCTACCATCAAACATATCAGAATCCCCAATTAAACCGACCGAAAATCGAACGCCAAATTTTCGAATATAAACGGAAAAATCCCATCGAATAAATATGTATAATAAATAATAATTAATTACTCGCATGTTTGATCATATCGCTTTGAAGATTAACGTTAGTACGCGTCGATCGCACACGCACAGATTAATTGACATAACCGTTTCAGTTAATTTAACCGCGCTAATCCCGAATCCCCGAAACGGTCCCGTAAAAAGTCTCTGTTTAACTTGTTGGATCGTGCATGTTGTTCGTACTTATATACGTGTACAGAGTGTTCTAAAATTAACGATTTTTAACAAAGATAATATTTTTGTAAATATAAATTCTTATTTTTTATGCGAAACTGTATGATAAAATGAGTTTTGCAAAATGGAGTAATTCTTTGCGATAAATTATATTTAAAGGTTATTATTGATGATATTGAAAAATTACAGTGAAACTCGTGTAGTTAATGCATAACGAGGATGATTTGATCATAATCAGTATTCTAAATTTAACTTTTTTTTATATTTCCGTTAGTTTTTACATAAAAATGAACAAAGAACATCTAAATTATTAAATTTACTATAGTATATTGTATCAGCAACGGACATGACGAAATAATTCATCATCAACCGAAATATAACAAACAATCTCAATTCACAATTTCAACATAACCGAAACACTTCACACCAACAAACCCATAAATCACCAAAACTCGCAACAAACAACTTCGATTTCAGCACATCCTTCGCGTACAGCCTTCAAAATAATCCCGCAGATAAAAATCAAACACGACCGTCGAAACGACAAACATTTTCTAGACACCCTACACACATCCAAGAGCAGAGAACACAGCTCGTCAAAATTATTGAGAGCCCGAAAGTTCCGCACACCCCGTATCGGAAAAGTTTTAATTATACAAACACGAAACTAGCCCCAGAGATAAATCGGATTATCTCGCAAACGAATACCGGCGAACCCGACCGAACCCGAGCATAGTTAGCATGTTAAATTTTTGCATACCTGATTCTTCCAGAAGGATCTCCTGAGGTTGTGGTTGATAATGGTACTCGTTGCTGGACGAATGGAATGCCACCGATGATGGAATCATCAAACTTATCAACACTGAATACGTCAATAATGACGATTTACACTGACACAACATTGTCACTTTTTTATTATATTAAATTACGAATATATTATTTTGCACTAATTTTTAAATAATATGCTAAATTTAATTTTTTTTTTGTATTATTCACATTTTATTAAGATTGAAACTCGCTACTCATGGCCATCTGAAACAATAAAATATTTAATTTGAAAAAATGCTATTTATAAAAAATTCACAAACAAAAACCAATATAAACGAGGAAACGTCCATTTTGTACGTTTACATTATTAAATTTTCGAAATCGGAAGAAATCTAAATATTTGATCGATCCCGAAAAGAAATTCTTTCTCATACACAAAGAGATCAATCAAAAATTATAAATATGATTTAAAAAAATATATATATTTACTAACGATTTATCCGGATAGAATGAAAGAGCAATAAATTCGTAAATACAATCGATAAACATCCAGAAGAACGCGAATGAATAAACAATAAACACGGCTGACTTACAAGACAGATAAAGAGACAAGAATAAGTTCGAGTCGGAAAATCCGGAAAATTCTAGTAGGAAAAGCGACAGACGGAGACGACACGTAAAAACCGGGAATATAATCGTAATAATATACGTATAAAGTTTTAGTGCTTGAAGGATAATCGTTGGTCTTAGCGAGGATTAGTGGATCGGGAATAAAGCTCTCCACCGTGGAGAGAGGTTGTATGGAAAGTTGTACGAAGGAGGCTGTGTTGGTTGAGGATAATCTCTGGTGGTGAGGATAGAAGTAAAAAAAGTGATCGTTGCTTGAAAAAAATGGGTTCCGGAAGATCCAACGAGTTTCAAAGTGTTAAATGTATGCAAAGTCCGGCGATTAGCGCAGTCTTGGGTGTCGAAAGGTTCTATAATAGATGAGTTCGATTCTGTTTGAATTTATTCAAAATAAACAAATTTTTTTTTATATAAATCAATATAGATAACACAAAATTAATACTTAGTAATGCGATTCGACTTAATCCACAATCCACCGTGAACCGAATAGATTGCTTTATCTTTTAATTCACGTTCCATTTTCACGAAGGAAATCTACGTAACACGATTAACTCTTACTATGTCGAAGCCTCCTAAATAACCCGAAATAGCCTTCGTATAAATCTTTTTTCCGACACCCTGATTAATATTGACAACGGACAGACAGACAGACGAGCCGAGGGAGAAAACCAACGATAAGATAATCCCGGCAAAATGAATACATTTTATATAAACAATATTATACTACCAATAATAAAAAGTGAGAGTCGGAGCGAAAGTGAAAAGGACGCGAAAATCCTAATTCTATATAGCCTCCGACGATTTTGTCCCTCGTATCTAATTTCACAATAATAGGAGAACAAAAGCTTTCGGTCCTCCTTTTGAGATGGCTTGTCGTGTCACGTTGGGTCTTTTTAGTTGTTTTCAAAGTATATATCATATCAGGTTGTACTCAAGATTCTTTTTAATACATATTTTTTTATATAAAAATACAAAGTTTGTCAATTTATATGATCTTTAAATAGGGACGCTCGAAATTTGTTAGTTTTTTGTAATGGTTTTTTTTAATTTGTTAAATTTGTCGTCAGTTGTTTAGTAGTGTACGGCAAAGTATTATACCATGAAAGGTTATTGTATTGAAAAAGTGTGAAAATCATCAAATTTTATTTTACATTTCCAAATCGAGCGTCCCTGTTGTAAGACCTATATAACCACCTCAAAACCCAAATAAACTCTATTTGCATCCGAAAACTACTATTTCGAAACTCCAAAATCCATTCACTATAATATTGACCGCAGCATCGAATGCCCAACTTCCACTAATCAAAAACTATCTTAGCCCAATCTATTCGCAAAGACACTTTGAAAAGTCAACAAGGGACACCGATCTCAAATTGCTACCGAATTCCACCCACTGCTGGGAAACAACCCTCTCCAAGAAATCGAGACGAAACCCTAAACCGACACCGGCGTACATTTTCCCAGTTGTAATTGCTTTCTTTCAGTTACGGCTGTTGGATATTATTTGGGGAGGTTGAGGGTGCAAATTCGCACCATGGCCACAATGGGTGACGGCTGTGTGACAAACGACACCGTCATTGTGTCCCACTTGATATCGCCGAACGAGAACAAAAACGAAAAATGTATTTGTGTGTAATGTAATATGTTTGGTGCGGGGTTTGAGTTCGAAAGGCGCACATCTGTGGTGAAATAAACGGTAGGAAATGTTTTTAAAGTTGAAATCGTATGATGAATCGGGTGGAAATGTTATGTGTTTTGATGAAAACTACAGATTCTGCTAAGTGAGAAATATGAAAATCTCTAATCGATTAATGAAAACATATATTTCGTCGGGTTTAGTATTTTCTATAATGTAGGGTAATCTTTGAAAGACTGGAGGGTTTTGAAAAGTTATAAATAAATGATTAGAGATTTAAAATGATTATGTATGGTATCCAGCAATGAGTCATGGAAGTTATCTATTTCAGAGAGAGGTCAATTATTGAAACTCAGAAAAAATATCGGTAATTTTATGATGGAAAATTAATTTACAATGAATGATGAGGCTCATTTTCATTTAAACAAGTACATCAATAAACAAAATTAATGATTTTGAAGCACTGAAAATGCCAGGAAAATATCATACATCAGCATCAATAGCATCCTCAAACCATTATTTGGTGTGATGTTTTCGCTGACTTTCAATAATTTTTCTTTGCTAAACAGAAAGACCCAATGAATTTTTTTCATTGATAGACAATATATGCATTAATTTTAATATCTGAATGATGCTCAATAACCTTTAAAAAAACAATAAGACTGTAACTTTTTAAATCCTTTAACTTTCATTGACCTTCATATAAAAATAAATAGATATAACTAATAATTTTAACAAAAATTGAATACATATCTTTGTCATAGTTTTAGAAAAACTTACTAACTATTTTGATTAATGGGTAAAAATAACCATTAACAAAATAATAAAATATATAAAATTAGTTCTATGCGTGAATACAACAGTTCTAGATCAATTTTTTCTGTATTTAAACTCAATTGCTACTTTTAAAGCTGTGTTTCTCATTCATGTATGCCATGTGATATAGATGTTGCGAGTGGTGTAAGTCCGGTCCAGCTATTAATCACTGGCTCAGAAGTCAGCCGAGTGAAAGACACTGCTGAAGCTTTCGTTTGTCTTTTTTTCAGATGATAGAATTGTAAGTACCTCTGTGATGTTTGATATTTTTGATTGGCATTTATTCGATATGTGTTATACTCCGATTGTCATTTGTAACAGGCGATATATCATTTCCAAAGATGTCTTAATATATTGTAAACTATTTTCGTCTGATTTATTTCTTGAATATTCAGTATTTTATTTTAGTAAATTGTGCTTGAAAACAATTATCGTAAAATGGGATAATGAAATTTATTTTAATCAAAATTTACGTGAAATTTGTAATTATCAAAATGTTAGTCGTGAAACGCAAATATTCTGTACGTGACAGTTAAAAATTAAATAATTACCACTTTTTCGCAACATAAAAAAACATACCGCTCCGAGTACTTCGTGTAATTACCTCAAAAACACACTGAAATAATTTCATATAATTTTTACAGGAAATATTAGGACTTTGAGGTCGTTTTAGATCTCATCGGAAAACTCTCACTTATCAAAACGTTGAATTTTTACATAAGAAATCCATTTGTTTCTCGGACATGAATTACTACGCACCATAAGGAAAACGCTTAATTTTCGAACCCGAGGTCATTTTTAACAATGAAAAAATACGCTAAAAATCATCTACTTCCACACATAATTTGATAACATAAAAAAATTATCTATTCATATTGGGTCGATTAATTTTTGAACTCATTACTTTTGTATATCATCATTTAAAATTTAATTTAGCTTTATTTTAAAATTTATTTTAAACTAGCGGATAGTATCCGGCGTTGCTCGAGACTTAAATTTTAACGAACATACCCGATTTGAATATTTAACATTTAATTAATAACATCAAAATAGTTCATTTGTTATTTGTTTGTGACATATAGACTACCCGATGCCAGTACTCGATTAGAATATATTTAATATTTAATAAATAAAAGCAGTTCATTTGTTATTGACACAGCATCTGTCATCGGTGATTATATACATGTATAGGGGATCCAAATACTTTTTCCACTGCGAAATAATCGACGTATTGCATTAGTCAATAGAGACGCTATACATATAAGCATGACATTATAGAAGTTATGTGTATACGCATAAATAGAATATACGCATGAAGAATTATATATAAGGGATCGACGCGTCTTTTTAAAGTCGCGAGCGTCATCGACACAGTTATACAGACAGACAGACACACAGAAATCCGCTATTATATATAGGGGATTAAACATGTATAGAAACACTCACGAGATGATAATTAATCGGAAAAGATCGAACGTCAATCTGGCTGAATTTGCTAGACGGCGTTTGTTATTTTAACTTTGAGGGTGTCGATTGTTTACGGTTTAAACAATCATCGAAAAATTTGACACATATACCTTAAAAAACATGGCTGTTAATAACCCAACAAATTTCGAACGTCCCTATCGAAATACCCTAACATTATCGATCACTCACACAACCTTAAAACATCAACACACACCACTCCCGAAATTCGCACATCCAATCTGCACACTCCCACATAAATTTCCCCATCAACCCTAAACGGATAGACTCCCAGCCCGCACACAATCGCGAAAACGGATCGATACAAAGCCCACAGACCCGCGAAGCCTCCTCATCGGATTTTTGCGTAAGGAAGACATTCGTCCCACCATGACTTACGACCGGCCCGTACATTAGGGGGCCGTGCGGGTCAATTAGCCGGCGTGGGGTCGTTCGGACCCCACCCCTGGAGCCACTATTAACGGCCGCTAAATAAAGTAACGACCCAGAAGCGAGAAGTCGACCGTAATCGCATCGCCCCGTGTCGTGCGAACCGGCAATTAAATTCGTCATAAATCAACATAAATGAATGTTTTGTACCCCGTCCGGGCGTGTGCGGGTTGGGGGCGGTTGCGTCACGGGGTATGGTGGACAAATCGGTGGTTTTCGATCACTATTTTTGATTAACTGCGTTGGGCGGGGGGGATGTTGATTTTTGGATTTGTGAATATTCAAAATGTGGGATCGGATCGGTTTGTTGGATTCGAGAAGTTTTTATACGCGGATGATTGGAATATATTATGCATACTTTCGATATGGTTGTTTTTAGTCGAATTAAATTATTTCAATGCAAAATTTTTAATCGAAACCTATTATTACGTTTCGATATAGGAAAAGTTATGAAAATTCGATTGAATTATAAAAAAAATCATCATGAATATCGTGAGTCATTGCCATTACAGTCGTTGAAATGTTAAATAAGTTTTTTTAGTGAGTTTGATATTCAATCATAATTATTTATGAAAATAAATTTTACGCTCATAATAAATTTAATATTTACTTTCAAAAATGATTTCGGCTACAATATAATAGATTTTATCTGTCATTTTATTTTTTAATAAAAATGAAATTTTTGAAAATGTTGAGATTCTGTAATTCAAAGAAATTTTTAGTTGCGATAAGATTTTTTTCATAAATGAATTTTTTCTATAGATAACGTTAAGTAAATAAGGGTTGTTTTTTTCATTCGAATGCGGTAGGGCACTTTTTCATACATGTAATTCGATATTTTTTTTCTATTTGAAAAGTACTCGTCGTTTGTCTTCATGTTGATTTGCACTCAAAGACAAATACGACTTTTTTTTTATGTTTTCGATTCAATATTTTTTTTATTATATACGACTTCACAAAAAAAATATCATATTTAACTTTCATTAGATTTATATCGGTCTTTATATTAAATTTTCATAACTTGCAAAACGTGGATATGCGCGAAAAATGTAAATCGACTGAAAATAAAAACTTCCTCAAATTGAAAAATAATATTTGTACAATATTCCAGTCATAAATTTCAATATCGGTCTTGTAAAAGTTTCACATTTTTTATACGCTATACTATTTTCAAAATTCCATTATGATAATGTGGCAAAACTTTTTTTAAGCCTTCTGTATAATTTTAAGTTTCTTCGCTCTGATTTATGTTACGCACACTCAACTTAATATTAAAATTCAATTTAACTAAAACAATCCAAAAATCCCAATCGTTCGATTACATAACAACTAGGGATGTTGGATTTACCATAATTTTCATTTACTTTATACTGACTACAATCACTACTGGTTTACTGGTAAATTAAATTTAAAATACAACAACGACATTTTGAAACATATACAAAATTACTGAATTTTGCTGATTTACCGACATATTTAATGACATCCCTAGTAATACCGTGTTCTCTCGAAAACAAGGCCTGGTCTTATATTAATTTTGTACCCAAAAATCGTGCTTGGGCTTATTTTCGGGAAAAAAAGTTCGTTCATATGACAATTTGTTCTTCTCGTACGTTCATGTGATATCTCATTCAACAATGGTTTTTTCATAAATAAATAATTCAAACGCTTTTTTTTTTAAATAAAATATAAAGTTTTAATTAATGAAAAAATAGCAAGGTCAGAATTCGAACAAAAATATGCAAATATAAGTTTTATCAAAAATTTAACAGATTAAACTACAAATAGTCAAAGAAATCAAATTAAAAAAATATATATTTGTACTAAATCTTAATTTTATATAAAGAGCACCAAATTAGAGCTAATGTGATAACCAGTCAAAAGTACCACATTGTCGGAATTTTCCTCACTATGTCTTATTTTCGGGGTAGACCTTATTTAATGGATAGGATCGAAAAAAAAAATTAAAATCACGGTAAGGCTTATTTATCAATAATTTCAAAAAAAATCACAACATCATCCTAAATAAAATCACCGACCCAAAACTCGAATAAAAACAAATTAAACCAATTATTAAAAAAAAAAAAATACAAACTTCCCACTCTCTCAATACTCAATCATGCTAATGCCCGACACGTGTTGTTTCCGAAAAAGTTACCTACCGAAAAAAACAAACTTTCCAGCCATCCACACAATTCAGAACTTTTCCCTCCGCTCTACGCATAAACGCGAAACGCGCGTACACCCTGTATACGTCGTATACAGGGTGTGCGTAATGTGCCGTGACGGTTTTACGCGATTATACAGCGCGAGCGAGGATGTACGCAAAACGGGTGTACATAATGTGGGCGGTGGGTGGATTTTCACACACGCCACAGTTTCCCAAAATGTGTTCCTTGAGATAAATCGGGGTGTTTGGGTGTTTCGGGGACGATTTGGAATTAGATTGGGGTATGGTTGGTTTGAGGTGAGTGTTGCGATTTTGTTTTGGTTGAGTTAGATTTGGGTGTTTACAGTTTTTTACATTTGAGGGGCTCGGTAGTAAATAGTGTTAAACGCCAAAATTATAAAATTGAGTTTCTTTTATTTATTAAAAAAATTAGTACTTTTACTACAGATATTAATAAATGATTCCAAATTCTCTCAAAAGATGATAGTACGATATTGGGTTACTGCTAGTTTTATTTGCATCTAAATGTATGTAAACTGTTTTTCTTAATATCTCCAAAAGTGAAATATGTCGCTTAGCACTATTTACTGCCGAGCGCCTCATTTCAAGTTCGACGTTTAATACTTAGAATTTTTTAATGAAATATTTCATTGGTTACTATTAAAACGATCTTATAATAATAATACTTTCTTATAGTTGAATTTGATATGTATTCGAAATGTACAAAATTTTGTATTTGTATTGAAAAAATTGCAGTGTATTATGCTGCATGTGTAAAAATATATTGTGTGAGGTTTTTAAATAATTTTTAATTATATTTTAAACTACAAGAAAAATTTATATTGGATTTTTATAATACAGTAGAAAAAGTTTAATAAGAAAATTTTTAAATGAAAAATCGCTCAATAAGAAATGGTATATAATAAAAATATATGTATTTTTACATAAAATTTAAAAAAAAAAATGTAAATCGATGATGCCCGTGATTAATCGTGTTATGTTCAGATTGCGTCCGTAAATTTGAACTTTGAAAGGTATTCACACTGTAATTTTATCTTTATATATTTTCAAATGAAAAAATGATTTTTATAGTAAAAATTATTTAATTTAAAATAGCGTAATTTAAAAAATATAATTAAAAACAAACAACAAAATTATCTGAAGTCAAAAACTTTATCTTTTTACAGACGCTCTTATCTAATTTGAAATTTACGAAAGAATTATAAGAAATTCGGATCGAATATTTTACTCAAGTGTAGTGAGTATTATTTTCATTTTAAATTTTCTGAAAAATATGGAAATAATGAAGTCAAGTTTGCAAAACACTGACGTACATAATGCGCGGAGAGTTTTCATATATTCCCGCCTCCCTTTTTAAAAATTACATTTTTCCGCGGTATAACTTTGAGCGTTTCGAAAGAAAAGGTTAACCTTAAGGTATTCTGCGTTTTCTTTTGTCCCAAAAAAAAAATTAGAATATTATTAAAAATTACATTCATTTAAATATTAAAATAATATTTATTACAAATATTTTAGATAGTTTTATAACAGAGTGTATATAAAATCGATTCCGAAGCGATTGTCAATCAACACTTTCAATTAACTACGGATATCGATGTTGATTTTAAACGATACAAGTGATTTAGTTTCTGCAACGCGAAATCTTGGATAGTTTCGAAATAGAAACCGAATTATTCACGGGTCATTAACCGGTAACGACATTTCTAGTTCTAACATATTGGGTACGATTTAACTTTACATTAAAAAAATATAGATTGAGCCTTGAAACGAATTACTTGTGCATTAGAAAAATATATTATGTGCATTATCAACTACATTTTAACACTTTGGTCCGTTTTTTAATCAATGTTGATTTTGTTTGAATTCAGTTTATTGCGAATTGATTATATTATGAAAGTTGTGAATAATAATCGTACGATTGGTATTTCGCCCTGTTCTAATACACGTTCGTTCGTAACACTTTCGTGGCCGATGACCCGTATACGTCTCATGAAAATTTTTTGTGAAGATGGCCGATAACACATATGTATTATATATGTCATGATCGCCTAGCGGCTATTATCTGCTAATACTGTATGTGCCCGGACACATCCGCGCAAAAAATTTTCATGACACATATACGGGTCATCGGCCACGAAAGTTGTACAGATATCTATTCTAATGCACCCATTTCATTGCGTGCCAAATAAACACAATATTTTAAATGCACACATATTTTATTCAAAGCACGTTTAAATTTTTCCCATTCAACAAACCCAAACAACACCATCTCAATATAATTCATCATCGGTTAATTTTAAACCAACGTCAAATTCATACTCAATCAAAACCAACCCATTACCGACCGCACCACCGATTTCGACCAAATGCAAACAATTTTCCAAAATCGCGTGACTTTTACATATAACGCATCGGTCATGGGGTCAAATGAGGGTGGATATACGAGCCGTACATACGATTACTGTTTTCTTGGCTAGTTTCGTAAAACGGGGTCGAATTTTGGTTTCAATTAACGCCATATTGATCTCGCTGCACGTTCGCAATATAACAATGCGATGTAAAGTCGCGAGAAAAGTGTGGATAATCGATATCGTTGAATATTCAGACTTTCGATATTATCGCGCGCGGGAAATTCAAATTTATGCAAAGCAATTCGCGGAAGGAAAATATGGTCAAAAAATATATATAGCGGATTAATCTGCTATGAATTTTGCGCCGATTAAAAGCGGGTGTTCTTTTTGTTTGGAAAATTAAACGTTTCTGTTTTTGAATGACGGAACGAAAGTGCATTTTCAAGTTATTATATGAATACGGTTGACTTTTGAAAGCGTTTTGATAAAATTGTTCAGGTTTTGTTTTTAACGTAGATTGTTAACTCGTTGCATGTCGTTAACGTTTTTGGCGTGTGCAAATAAAACGCCACATAAATTTAGTACAAAAAAAACGGCTTTCCACAACCGCAAATATATTTATTTAAAATATGTATCTTTTAATTTTGTTTATTTTCAAATTTATTCTGATTCGTATTCAAAATCCACGGGATTTAGATAATGCATTCTTGAACCAAAACCGGATTATTTTTTAGTGTTACATTGGCTAATTTATTTTATGTATAATAAAAAATAAATTTATCGAAACAGGCTTTTTGATATAGATTGTTTTTAGGTGGCGATTAATCTTGAAAATGTAGTCGAAATCTCCAAGTAGGAATTTAATCAAATTCTCGTTCTTAATTAAGTCGATCTTCAAGTTAAGTTCTTCGAGTCATTTCTTACATTACAGAGAAAAGCCGTGTCAAATAAAACGCTAATTAAATGACGAAACTTTACATGGTGACACAAAACAATAAAAAACCTTATTTGTTCAAAGTACTTTTCAAATTATAAATCATTCAATAAACTTTGAATCATTAAAGATAATAATCAATCTTAATGTTAAACTGCAAACGTCATAAAAAATTTTAACCTTACAATGAACGTGAAAATATAACAAAACTCATTTACATATGCCACCATCCATATATGTTCAAATCGATCATAAATACACATTGTTAAGGTTGGATTGGGTTAGGTTAAGTTAGTTTGGGTTAAATCGAGTCGGGTTGGGTGAGGTTTTATGGAAATTTCATTAGTTTTGGATTTGATTAAGTTAGGTTGAGTCAAATATACTAGGACATAAATGGGGTCTTTCAATAAGGACGCTCGATTTCAAAATGTACAATAAAATTTGATAATTTGCATACCGTTGTACAACACGATAACCTTCCATCGTGATTTGCCATTCATTACTAAACAATTGACAACAAATTAGACAGATGTTATAATACTTCAACAACATAACTGCTATGACCTAAAAAAATTCGAGCGTCCCTATTGAAATATCTTATATAATATAATAAAAACGTGCAAAACTCGACAACAAACTAATACAATATTTTATCAAAAATATTCAACAACTTCATTACAAATTACTGAACAAAACAAAATATCAAACAACTTTTCAACGAACTTGAAAAAAGCCTGATTCCCACGCGAAAATTTCGAAATCGTGACGAATGACGGACAGAAACATATTGCGGTGCATGGTCGTCACACGTACGCTTATTGTGTCCGTTTTGGCGGCAAATACGAGCCGTCCAATCGCGCGTACACTTTGACAAACTGGCGTCTCGAAATCTTCGGGCAATGGTCGACGTTCGTACGCTTATTACAGCCACGCCAATCAAAGATTATGTACGCTAATTTCGTTCGAAAAAGCGCGCTCGAATATGAAAACAATATGCGGCGACCAACACGCTACTTCCGATTCGAATGTTGCTGTGCATGTCTGTGAGGCGTTTGAGGATAATTTGATTTGAATTGTAAACGCAAATGCAATTTTTTTTGTGCGAATTGGTTTGGAAATTCGATATTGTGAATTTTTTAGTGATTATATTAATTTTTATTGTTTTTAGTATTGTATTGATGTAATTGAGAGTTGTTGTGTTAATTGTTCGATAATTTTGTGGAAATATTGATTATGCAATTTTACACTTCAAATTGGACATTTTACACTTAATTAGTAAACTATACACGTAAATTGTACAATTTACACAAATTAGTTGTTAAATTTTAAGTTAAAAATTTCCAATTTTAAATTAATATTAAAAAATTTATAAAAAATATTCTATTCAATGAAATTTTAATATATTTTTTTTCTTAATTATTTTCTTAAAATAACTTACCGAAAAGAAGCACAAGAGTAAATTTTACAAAGAAATCCATCGATTCATTACGTTTCATCATTTCCTCTGATGAAATATCAAAATTTCCAACAACACATTAACGTTATCCGCACTTATTTTTTTTTTCAAATTAAAACGATTCGTTTCCGATACATCGATTTTACATCATCACTAAAAGGACATAAAAAAAACCCCCGATAAAATCTGACGTAACAACTACCCATCATCGACAACAATTGTCTAATGACGACTCTTAGTCGCATTTTAATTACACCACCCTCTCAAAACACAGAGGAAAAAGTGAAAAAAGTTTTATCAAGTTTTCCGACGCGGAGGAGGGGGGAGACGAGGCGGGGGGGGGAAGGCTTCTAAGGAAAGAGGAGTCCCCGAGGCCTCGTTTAGGCAAAAGTCAAAACTTTCCGCCGTTCGATTTTACTTTATATTTCGGCCGCTTTCCGAACTCGGGCAATCGGATTATGCCTAATTTGGCCGGGCCCAAAGGATCAAACGGATATATTTTTCTTTTTTTTTTATACACGTATATTTGCCGACGGGGAAAAAGTGTAACTTTCTGCCCCCCCCCTCTCCCCCGGCGCGAATATTTAATTTCGAGTCGGAGAACTGTAATAGATACGCGCCTGGGCGATGATATTCATGCAAATGTCATCGCGGAAGTTTGGGGACCTTTGGAAATTCGGGGGTAGCTAATTCCGACGTTTTTGTATATGTTTTGTATATGAATGATGTATATTTTTTGTCAAATTTTTTTTGGATTGTTTTCATGTGTATTTTTAATGTATGTATGTGATTTGATGTATGTGTATGTATTTGATGTTTGTTTATGTTATGTATGTATTTAATGTAGAGTATACTCGCGAATTTACTGTATATTTAGTATACATGTTTTCTGTGAAAATTTTATTCTCTCTGCATTTGAGTGCATTACATACGAGCCGTTATTTGTGAACGTGATACAAGTCCATTTATTTTTATTGTTAGACATTTGAAGGTTCTAGTGAAAAAACATTTTACTGCCAACACGTTGAAGTTTATTTTGTAAAAATAATATTTTTTAACTACAAATGGGTTTGTACCATTTTTGATAATAACAAATTATGAAAATTATAATATATATAGGAAAGAATGATATCTAACCAAAACGATTTTTTTTTTTCCGAAAATGAAATTATAACACTTTCAAATAATAATAAAAATTGTGGTTTGGATTATCCGTGTTCTTTTAATATCCATGCTCGTTCTCTCCAGCATTATCTCGGATAATCTAGAACATACTGTACGTGTAAAACGTCAAATTTGAAATTTAAAATTTAATAACTTTATAGACTTCATAGAAATAAAACTGTAATCTATATAATATAAATAAAAGATTATGGAAAAATCGGTTCAATTTTATATGTATAAAAAATGATTTTAATCCATTTTTTAAATAAAAATTTAATGAATATTTACGTATTATATACACACATATACATATTTTTAATTATCTACGACTCACGAAGAAATTGTAGAACGTTTATCGCACGTTTTGTTCTAAAATTCCATATGAATTTAATTAACTTAGACGGAAGTTGCGAAATTGTTTTCAATAATACGATTACAACTTTTGCCTTTGTGCGATTTTTTTTATGATACTGCGTCAGCAGTGCACACGTGAGAGTGTGGAAAATCGGCGGGAAATTTTCCAATTATTCCTCTTGTCAATCGGTCGCTTTGTAATTATCGATTGTCAAACAACAACAAAGGATCGACATTCGATTATGCCGCTCTTTTCAAATTGGTATTTTTGCCAATTCGGTTTGATTGATTCGCCGAAAATTCCGAAACGCTTATCCCTTTTCGCGATTTTTCTCGTAAACGTTTGATTCGGCGCGATCGAGTTTTTTAATTGAAAACAAATTGGCAGATTGGAAAATATTGGTTTTTGACAAATTGGCTCATTACGATGAAGTTGTTTTGTATCAATCAATTTTACAATTTTTTTGTACAATTCTTGGAATCTTCAAAGAATTGTATATTCGAAATTTATTTTTTTCAGAATACACCCAATCTTCTTCTTGCAATTTTTCAGAAACTATCGTGTAAAATAGTTTACGACCATATAAAATTAGAAATAGGTTTCATCGGTATATTTAGATAGAATCTCCATACAAATGAACTTTATGAAAATTTCTGCCAAATAAAATCATCAAAAAACATTGAATTTTTTTTATTAATAACTTTAAATACATATATATTTATAATTATAGAAGTATTCTAGCCATCATCGAATCTTACTATTGTGGCATAACAATACTTTATTGAAGTAAAAAAACCACGTAAAAAGTTTTCTTAACTATTATACATTTTTAACAAAACGATATATTTTTCTTTTAATGACTCTCAACAAATTGTATTTTTGACTGATCAAAAAAAAAAATTTAAGCTCTTTAACAATTCAGATTGAATTCATTTTTTCTTAGAAATTCTTAGTATTCGACAAATTTCTGAAAATTACGTGAGAAATGGTTAATTAACAAAAAATATTGTTTATTTTACAGAATATTCTTCTTTTCTGGGAATATTTTCGATGAGAAATTTTACTTTTCAACTAACTCGAGAATAATACCATTTAAATACAACTCAAGAAACAAAAATATTCTATTGAAGAAGTATTAATTGAATACTTGAATAAAAAGTTTACACTGGTTCATTGATTTTCCTTTCGTTCACAAACTTTTTTTCTATTTATTTCACGATATATATAAATTCAATAAAAAAAAACTTTTTCTATAATATCTATACAAACCATATACATATTAGTTTCTCTAGAAAAATATAATCAAAATTTACTAAAACTCGCTTCGAACCCGCCCAAAAAAATTCAAAAAAAAAATCAATTAACCCAAAAACACACACACTTTTAATTTAATTCACAAACACAAAACTAATGGATTCAAATGCGGCCCAAGGGCTCTCTCGCGCCCCCCAATTTGAGCAACTCTGGACTGTAGTACAAGAACCGTGGTCCCTTTACGTATGCAATGTGCTCTGTTGATTATAATTAACGATGCTCAAACAGGCTGACATTTAATATATCATCGTTTATTTATATAAAACGTTAGTTAGCCGTATTGGGTGCACTCGTTAATTTTTGTGCAGCACTTAATGAGTTGAATGTTTTAATTAGGCTTTTTTTGGTGTGTTGAAAAAATGTTTGAGTTGTTGAACTTTGATTGTTGAAACTTGTTTGATCACAATATAAACGTTGTTAACAGGATTTTTAATTGTTGATTCGATCGATTTGATAAAATTAGTTTTTAGCTTAAAATATGTTAATATTAATGACGTGAGCTGTAAATTTTGTGAAATTTTTCGAAATATGGTAAATTCAATTATTCATTCATCCTCAATTAGTATACGTATTATGTGGTTGAAATGTTGATTCCGTTTTATGATGTTTATATTTGTGAATATAATATTCAATAAAGTAAATATTAAAATTGTTAATTCAAAACAAAATTTCTCTGAAAATGTAATTAACATACATACCAAACAAAACAACACTTTCATGATAGAAATTTTCAATGTACATGTATTATAACATTAATTACAAATGTATATTGAGTATTCAAATAGGTACATATGTATTTAAATGTACGTAAAATTTTATATAAATAAACTTTCAATTTTATTTTCTTAAATAAATATTTATAAATCATCATGTATGAAAAATTTATGACTAACTCCGAAATTTAGTCCTAGAGCGGTTTTTGGTATCAAAAATAAGACCTGTTGGAAAACCACGGTATAGCCAAAATATACACGATATAATATTATTAAAAATGAAAATAAATATTATTTATGAAAAAAATACATACGTAAAACATTTTCCAAATTAAAAAAACCTTGAATTAATATAAAAAATTATTCTTTCACATAGTAAATAATATACTTAATACATTCAAGACAACCAACATTTCTTCACTGACCCTTACACGATAGCATGTTAACAGCACGTACATAAAACTCCAGTAATATTTCAACGACAAATTAACACATCAACCCTTCTAAGACCATACGTCACGCGATAGCCAATTCCGACTAAAAACACAAAAAAAAACCCACCGGAGGGTTGAAAGATCTCCGCCTTTTCGATTTTAACGATTCCTCGTTAAACTTAACGGCGTTTACGTTGAACGCAGAGACCGCAAAACGCTCCGTTAACATCTTCGGCACCTGTTATCGTTATCTGATTTCGTTATCATTCGCTCGTCGGATTCTCGAAAAACAGTTGTAAACGTTTATATTGGAAGCGATTGTCAAAATAAATAAATTCGATTCGTGCCGGGAGGCGCTTACGACCTTTCGGATGCCGGAGATCAAATGTTTCAAAATAAATCGATAAAATTTATATATTGGGAATGTTAGTGTTTATGGGTCGTACTGTATTTATAATTTTATTTGCTTGCGTTGCTGTGTATGTGTGGGATATGTGAGTAATGTTTGAATAATATTTTTTATAATGTATGTTTTTTATAAGTCAAAAATGTTTAAATCAAAATCGGTATAAAAAATTTGATTTTATTTTACACTTCAAATTAAATGTTTGCCGTTTCAAATTAAACGTTTTATACTCAAATTTAACTATAGGAAAGTATTTTTAAGACCGTTGTCATATTTTAGTATTCAATCAAATTCATCACTGTGAATTTTTGTTGATTTATTGAATTTAAAATGTAAAAACTGCACATACTTACTATATACTGGTAACAATATTAACTTTTCATATTGAAAATAGAACGTATAGGTTTCGATTACTTATGTTAAGTGACTTATAATGAGGTTAGTAGTTGAACGTAATCGTATACTATTTGTATCAAACTATTTTATTAAGTAAAAGATCATTTTAGTATCATTATTAACACTGTCATTGTCTTTTTAACACATGAAAAATGGCGCTGTAAAAATCCCTTTAAAATAATCTTCAAACACCGAGTACAATGAAAATTTAAAATGAAATAAAAAAAAACACATATAACACTCTATTCTTCTAAAAATTCATCAAACTTTTTAAAAAATTCACTCAATAATCAAAATAAATAATTTTACGTCTTTTTTACAAATTTTCCAACAAAAAACAATTTAAAATTTTAACATATGAATCGCAAAATTAATATTCGTATTAATCGAAGATTTTAAAACAAACATTCACATTGATTCGTAATAATATATTGATAATTCACATCGACACAATGTCAAATTTGCATTATTCAAATCGATCAAATTAAACAGCTCGTTAATAAAGTTGGGCATTCGTTGAAATTACATAACAAATTGCGATCACATCACATTATCGTTATCGAATGAATATTGAACAAAATTACACAAATCCATTAATTCGTAAATATTTAAATGGCGACATGCATTCATAATGATTTGTGTGACGATCGATTGTTCGTACGCACAGAATTAAATACATGTTCGTATTATCGAATTCGAATGTATATTAAGTATTAAATGTATTTTATGTTAATTTAAATTATGTAATATTGAATGATAACTGTTTGTCAATTAAATGAAAATTAATATCGATTTCATAATACTACTATTAAATGATCATTTCAAAAAAAATTTCTTAATTACTATGAAATAGTAACTTTATTTTTTTATTATAAACAATTTGATATTTTCAAATGATTAAGAAACTTATGCTTTTAAAAATTCGATCACTTAACCGATACAATATATAGAAAGTATACTAAATGATGTTTATATATTATCGAGTTATAATAATTTTATTTCAAAATATTGTTCTAATTTACTATGAAATGGTAGAGTTTTTTTTCAAATGTGTAATTAAGAAACTTATTTAATCACTTTATACAAAAAATATACTTAAGTTAAGAGAATATCAAATGACGTTTATAAATATCGAGTTATAATCATTTTTTACATAATTGTATGATGGATAAAACGATAATATTTACTTGAAACATCAAATTGATTGTAAAAGAAAATTACATCACTTTTACAAATTCTACGTTTGACGAAATAATATGACATCTAGAATATATCGCTGCTTAATAACTTCTAAGTTTACAAAAAAAAAAAAAACAAATACAACCTATCTCATTTTCAAACCTTTAATCAGTAACAATAAACATAGTAAAAAAACGATGACAATACACATCGAATAAACATTTCATCACGATCAATTGCGACCAATCAAAAAATCGCACACAAAACAATTTCGCATTGTCGAAACCAATACAAAAAAAAACAACGAAAATACGTACTTTTTGTCGCAAAGATCCTCAAAACAAAAAACGCCGAACGAATCCAACCATAAAACACAAAACACTCACTCGAATATAAATCCGATCGCACTTTACATTTTCCGCAATTATCGTGCCCGAATATCGCACGGAGCAATCCTCGTATTTTCGGCAAAGAAAATGTTATTTTTTTTGATATTTTTCGATAGGTTTTCGGAATCGTTTCGACGATACAGTTCGCGTTGCGGATTCGGTTCCGGTTTGTTAAGACGGACCTACACGCGCACCACACGACCGCACCGCACGCGGCCCAACCGCGTACTGAACGCGGTTAAGCCTCGTCGGGATATTCCGGTGTTCGGATAAGATGAAAATATAATGAAAATATCAAAAACGGTAGTCGAAATCGTTCATAAATGTTGAAAGATGTTTAATTTATAAAAAAGGAAAAATTAAAATTTTTAAATAATATTTTATGTTATTTGTGAAGTTTGCGCGGTGTTGGTGTAGGTGGTGTTTGTGTTGTTTTCGAAAATGGTGAAATTTTTTATTGTTGCAAAATTACGTTTTTTAAGATTGTGTTGTTATAATGTTCTAGTAGGGCTTATGTGCAATGGGTTCTAGATCACGCGTTTTATTATTTTAATTAAATGTAAAATTTATCGATAATTAATAAATATATAGTTTAAATGTTATTTTTCACTATAATATATATATTTTTTATAAAATTTATTATGTGCATTCATTATTTCGAAATAGACAGATAGATAGATAGGATTAGTGTCGAATCAACAGATTCATTTTTAACAATAGATTAATTATTAATTGTTTTAATTGCTTTGGTGTTTTACTAAGAAAATTAAGTGTTGAATTCAATTGATATTCAAATTTTACTCAGAAAACTTAAATTTCATTTTGGACTGATTCTGTGATTTAGCAAATAAAGACGGTATAGTATTGTGAAAATATTATTATATCGTCAATATTTTTTTATGGTAATTTATAACTGTGATATTAATCATCAAATATTTCAAACTCACACTGAGTTTATATTTATTAACAATTTTCTATTTATATTCAAATTGAATGAATACATTTAAAATATAATAAATATACTAGTTTTTGACACAAAAATTTGCAAACCAGTAGAATCTTTCAAGTATTATACTTTTATATAAAATATAATATTTGAGAATCTTTATCATTTAAAAACATTAAATATCAAATTATTATTGAAATTGATTTTTTATTTTATATTTATTCATAAGTGTACAGTATATTTTCAATTCGAATCAACGATTTATTGGAAATATAAAAAATAAAACATCCAGAATAACCTGTATCGACTTCTAAATAGATAACGATATCTAAGCACGCAAGTTTATTTTGTATCTATCGTTATCACTAAAGCAGCTCAAATATCATTCAAAAACTAAAACGGCAAAAAAAACATTCATCTATACTATTATATTTACATAAAATCAAACTAAACACTATCATTTTCACCACCGACAATACGAACAAAAATCAAACATTTACATAAATAATTACTTAAACACACAACTTAACGCCGCTCCGCCTGCTTAGCATTTCGATCGCCGAAAAAATATAAATCGTTTACGCTTTTCATTATGTTTATCCACAAGAATATTAATCGCGAACGTTATCCGAATAGCAACAATAAATCACTCGAGCGCGAAACATACAAAAAAAAATTAATTAATTAAAACCAGAACTAGAACCACGCGGACGTAAGGAATCGGTCGCGAGCCGCCGACCAATCACAGCGCTGGAAAAACCGATCATTGCCGAAGACGCACGTTCGTAGGCGAACGTCACTCGCGCGCGATTTTGCTTTTTTTGTATGAAGTCCGGTTTCGGGCCGTCGTTTTCTGTGCTTTTTCGATTTTTTTCATTGTTCCCGTTGACGAGGGTATCGCCAAGGTGTTCGGGACTGTATTTACCTGGATTCCGCGTAAGAAAAAATGAAGAAATTCACGTTCGAGGGCATCGAAATGATGTGTGATCTTTACCGGTGGTGCGCGGATGTTGCCACTGAAGGAGCTACAGGTGAGGTTTTTGTTAAGTGCGTTTATTTTTGTTTAATTTTGCGTAATTTTTGGCGTTTTTAAATAATTTCACAGTTGCAATTTTTATGTAATTTATTATATGTATTGGATTGTTCAAAAATCTAACGATTATTTGAATCATATTATTTAAATCAACTCCTATTTTTACACGGTTCAAGGAAAAAGAACCGACTATTTTCTTTTACGGTGTTTTCACTTTAATATTGTATAAAAATAAAATTTATTATGCCACACTGGTGAAATTCGCTACAGACCAATAAACTGCTATAATTATAGTTATTTAATAAAAAATTGCGATGTTTTTTGACGATTTTATATAGCGAAATTTTTTCATATTATACATTTGGATGGAAGTTCTATCCAAATACTAATGGAACCCATCTCCAATTTTTATATGGTCACTATATATTTCATTTTTTTACACGGTAGTCCCTGGAATGTATCTCTCATATAAAAAGAGGATTGGGTGTCTTTAAAAAAATATATTATATTATGATCACTACATATTATATTTCTCTGAAATAGTGAAATATTATTACATTTATTACTCTACAATTGCTATACAGTAGTAAATTTGAAATGTAGCCTGTAATATAATATGTATTAACGATTTTATTTTTGTAAAGGAAGATTTGCGCAAAAATAAATCTTGTGTCATATTTGAAAAATAAAATTGCATAATATGTACACTACATTGCTGAAATTACTTTGTGAATTCATTCAAAAGGCTGAATTAAAAATGGTTTGATACAAATATAATTATATGTGGAATTTCAAAAATGTCATATGGATTCAGCCAAATTATTTTTGATACTGCTACAAAACATCGTGTGTGTATTTTACCGGGAATAATTAGTGTTTGAATCCATGCACAAAGCGAGATCGTATCGCATAAATAAACTCAGTGTACAAAAGCATTTTTTCACCATTCATTGAATTTTTTCCATATGGGTCGACCGCTTTATTTTGGCCGAGCGTAAACGGATTTTTAAAAATATTTTCGTTTCGAAAATGTATCGAGATTTTTCTCACATTCCCTGGTGTTTTAACGAGTGCTTCCATACTCACCAGTCGAGATATTTCTTTCAGATATTAATCTGAACGTACCTAATTAGAGATTGTTTATTCTGGCCGTTTACAAATTTCGAGAACTATAACGCGAGAAACGACATCCTGACTAAGATCGAGAATAACGAATTTGTAAATACGCAAACCAGAGGTTCCTAAGTGCTTTCGTGTCGAAATTAATATTTTTTTATATGAAAATATTTAAGTACATATTTCGAAACAAAATATAATTTTTCAATAGTTAATAATATGGTTTTGAAGAAATTTTGATTGTGTCTGAGTAATGCAGATTTATTTTTTTCGACTATTTCGTTATATGATATGCGTTAATTTAATTTTATATTAGAGCCATTCTTTAAAAATATTTACTATTTTGAGATTTCAAAACAATTTAAGATAGTATTGGTAATTGAAATAAGGCAACAAGTAGCGCAATTAGTATAATATTATAGATGAATAAATGAAAAAAAGTTTGAATCTCGACTTTAGAAATTAAATTTTTAAATAAAAATTATTATTAGATAAAACTTCATAGTGAGCGTAAACGTAATCGTATCTCACGAGGATTATTATCGTTTCCTTCGCACTTATGGCATTATCTCCAACCAATAAAATACGCTCACGCTTACGCTCACAATAAAATTTCACTTTGTTGTAGTAACCATGAGCTACACTTATACGGATTTTCTAGTAGTGAGTTCACTTTGATAGGGGTTTGATATGTTAAAATTTTTTTGGTTCCTACACATGTTATACATATATAAATATACAGAGTTACAAACCTACCCCTCATCTTATTGTATATTATTTTTTTCAATTGGAAGAAATTAACGTCGCAATTAAGAATTTTATTGTTTATAGTTGATATAAGATGAGAGACAAATAATTTTTTTTTTAGAGGGAAAAAATTATTTTGTGTAAAACGCACCTTTTTATTCAGAAAGTGATTCGAATTTCATAATTTCTATTGAATTTGTGTATAAAAATTATACTAATTCATCAAAAATTTATTTTTCAAAAGTCTCCTTTTGGGCCCAAAGACACGCCTCCACTATCTATAACCCACCACTGGAACTTTTACATACTCATATTCACTCATGCTCATCATAAAGTCTCACCCTTATTCCACGACTCTCTTCATATAAAAAAAAAACTTCAAAACCCCTCTTACTTTTAGACTCTTACAGACTCTTACAGACAACAACAATCAAGCTCCAATCTACGAATTTAATTCCTCTGTTACATACACACAAACAATGCATGAGATCATGGCCGACTTTGTACGGGTGGCACAAATTGCCTCGCGACGCTTATCTGATCTCCTTATTGATTTATGCGCCGGTTACTAAATGCGGTGGCGGGAAAGACGGAAATTTCGAATTCGGGAATTCTCACACTTGGTGTCCCTCTGTTATGGCCGACGATTGTGATTTGAATTGATCGCTTCTTGATGTTTGCTTTAACGAATAGTTATTTTCGGGGGATTGGAAACGTTTGAGTTATTGGCTGAGAAATTCATTGAAGGTTCCGTTGTGTTTGTATATTATTAGTGTTTGTAAATACAATAAGGAGCTTTCGAAAAACTAAATAAATAATCGCGTTGAATTTTCGTGTGTATGGACGACGATTTATGCGTTTCGATTCATATTCAAATCGCGGCCGTTTAGAGACAAATAAATGCGCGTTATTCAAATATTCCGACGTAAAAACATTCAATTCAGGCAATTGACTAATGCCGCTTTCTAAATATATAAATACGATCGAAAAATGTTTCTGTAAACAATTTCAAACTTAGTCGTTTCATTGAATGTTTGATTCGGAACTCAATTAGCGATCCAAAAATACGCATTCGGACGTCCATTATCCGTTTCGAAAATAGAATTGAATAGAATGTTTTCGAATTACGCGCAAAATTCGATACTTGGCGCGTTTTAATTAAATCTAATGGGTGCTTTGGAAAGTTGTTGCTCTTTTATTTCAGATTCGAGCATAACAAATATCAGTATTTATAAAATGTACTGTAAATATTTAAGTTTGGATCAATATTATGAATTTAATTTGAAGTGCAATATATTTTCAAAACAATACATTCATTTTCAGGATAATGCAGTATTCATATTCTAATAGTGAGCATTTTTCTTTCATTATAGTGATTATTATTAATATTATATACTGATTTTGATTCATTTTTTTCGAACGGCATACATATTTCATATTTGTATGAAATCAAGGACCATCGTATTCTTTAAAAATTATAAATTATCGTATAATAAAAGTTATTTTTATCGCGTATCATCTAATTATCAACGCCATCTACACGTCGTTTAAAGAACTTTTCCATATAAAAAATATTTTTTTAATTTTTTTCAAAGAAAAAACATTCTCACCTAATATCCCCTATCCCCTATATCCCCTATATATAATAGCGGATATCTGTCTGTCTGTGTGTGTGTGTGTGTGTCACAATGACGCTCGCGACTCT
>JAOXNN020000029.1:1504488-1519503 GCA_028571205.2 Hydropsyche betteni | reverse complement strand
GAGTCGGAATCGGAGTCGGAGTCGAGTTGTTGGTAAATGTTGGGAACGGAGTCGGAGTCGGAGTCGTGCTTTTTTTTGACGACTCCACAGCCCTGATTTCTAGTATAAAAATCTGAAATATTCGAACGGTTCTAAAATTTCTCACCTTCGAAAACATCTCATTGCAACTTCGCCTGTAAAAAATATGTCCAAATTTACATTTTTTTATCCGAGTCGCCGAAGTGTATACAATACCGGTGGAAAATAATAATGGCGATGAAGCACATACACACTGCAAAAAATATTTAAAAAAAATCGAAATAAAAATGAACCGGAACGCTTCGACGAATTTGAATAACCAGATTCGTTTCCGATCGTTCGAATTTGCATGAGCGTCCTGTAAACATTTTCGTCGCGAAATTTATCGGGGAAATACAAAAAAAAGTTAGTAATTATTCTTAAAAACATGAATATTTTATAACTATATTTCTCATCACCCGATGAATTATTATGTCGTGTTAGAAATGAACGATCTCCGAGTATTAATAATTGGATAAATTTGATTAGTGAACAGGTCGTACTAAATAAATAAAGCGATCCATTAACTGTTACATGACTCGTTTTGCCTTGATGATGCATTTTTTATAATAATAATTTATTTTGTAAAGAGTGTGGGGCTGCTATGAAATATTGATCAGATTATATGTAGGTGGACATAATCGATACGCGAAATAATATCTTATTTATCGAATACACATTCATTTCAATGAATTAGTATACTAATATTCAATTTTAATATTATGCCATTCATAGTTTTACGTGATAGATAAGCTTTTTATAATTTCTATATATTTTTATATGGAAATAGATAAATAGATAGATTTAGATACACTTTTTCATATTCATAGTAGATATTTTTATTTCTGTAACAAAATCTTTGAAATGAAAATACAAATGGACGTATTGTTTCGAATTTCTAAAATTAAAAATGTTTTTTTATTAGTACCGCAAGGTCATATAATAAGTTGATTCAACTTCCTGTGAATCAGGATTTCCAAGACAAGTTTATGAAAGAGATTCATAAGCTTTTTCAAAACACAATACCTCCGACAGTCAAAACGCAAGTTTTCGATTCGAATATTATGATACATAATTATAAAATAAAAACGAACACACACGTTCTTTAGAATTTCCAAAATCAAAAATATATTTTTCTCAGTATCGCGGTATCATATAATAAAGAACTTTAATAAACTGATTCAACATCCTGTGAATCAGGATTTCCAAGACAAGTTTATTAATCAGATTAATAAGCTTCTTCGAACCACAATACTTTCAACAATCAAAACGCAAGTTTCCTATTCGAACATCGCAACTCACAATTAGAAAATGGCCCGATTCCTATAATAAAAACGAACGCACATTGAGTTATTATTGAACGTGGGTGCAATTACTCTCCACAACAACTAGTAGCACTTTGTATAATAAAATAAAACCGAAAATAAATTAAAATCGCCGATCGTCAATAGGCCAGAAGTGTCTCGGGGCGACTCCGAGGAGCCTCAGTTGTAAACCATTACATAGTTAACATTATAATGTCCGACTATAGTAATTTATGACACGAAATTATCGGAGAATTGATGTGTGTGTACGAATTTGGTAGGGCTCCTTCTTATGCGCGTTGATTTATTGTACCGACATTAGAGTGTAATTGATATGGTCTTTTCTTTTTTTCATGTGTAATCTACGATTGGTCGTGTTGAATGGGCTTAGAATCCAATGAATTTTTCGGACGTGATATTGATTTCATTTATGTGTGATGTTATTGATGGCAATTGATAGAATTTATATTGCGAAACTTTTGTTTTTAGTGCGATGAGCCAGTTTCATTTTATTGACGTCGAATTTTATGTTTTTATGTCTGATAAAGGAATCGTACAGTTTGACATAATCGAAGCGGTTATTATGTATTATTTTTTCAATAGTATTATATTTTAATTTATATTTAAAACGATTGGAAACCTAATAATGAATAATACGAATCGTATTAATAATCGAATTGTCACATCGGAAAAGATTCCAATCGGCTTCCGTTAACCCATTACGCATCGCACCTGTCTCCATAGCCACTTATAAAGCAGACCTACACTCGTATACTATATCAAACACATTGATCGGGATGCATACACTCCGAAGATTAAATCTTGATTGAATTTTTCGCTCGGAGCACCCGACAGATTGATTTTAGGCAGACATTTTCCCTAGGCACATGTACTGCATACAGTACTAAGTATTCCTATTAGTTTAAGTACCCAACTTGCTACCTGTGTACGTGAATTAATGCGTGGGCTATTTCCGTTCAATTAATTATATACGTGTCTATTACATATATAATTTCTATATATATATTTATTCAGATTTTATTATATAGATTCGCTTTTGAGTGATATGCCGCTTTCATGATACGATACTGTTAATTTGAACGGATGTGAGATATTAAAAAATATAAATATCGACAACGTTCGATTTCTTAATGAATATTATACAAAATTGAAATTTTACGGTGTTTATTTCCGTTTGGGTTTTTTAATGGTTGATCTTTTTAAGTGTGTATGTATAAAAATGATTTAATTCGAACAATCAGTTGAGTCTAATGGTTTTTCAATCGTAATCAAATCACATTATTTGCTTAACCCTTTTGTTGCCGTGTGTCGACGATCGCGACGGTACACAGATGCCGCTGTTTGCGCGAACGCTCGTTAGTGCTGACGCGCACTCAATTATTCTAAATCAAACCGAAATTAATCGAATCACAACACTGCGAAACGGTCCGAATGTATTTTTTCTAAAAATTTGAACTCTGAACTGCAAAATTGACGAAAACTACACGGCTCGGACGTCTTGCTGGTCGTTTTGGGAGCGTTTTGAAAAAAAATCTTGCATCGGTCGTTTCTATGACGGCTGAACTTAATGAGTGCTTTTTGCGACTTAACCGAGTAGAGTACAAGTCGTTAGGGTCGTAATGCCCGGGCACCGTTTTTTGACCCTTTCGGGACCTTGTCTTCGTTTGGTGGAGCAAAAACTTCATTATACCCCTTCGGTCTTCTCCCCTCGCCTTTGTCGTTGCGGGTCTTTGACTCGGTCCGAGACATGGGAAACGTCTTGTTTTTTTTTTCGTCTTAGTATTATAGGCTTTGATCCTTCGTTATAATGTGTTGTATAATTTTTTTGAGGTCGTATTCAGGATTTGAATATATGACTTCCTGCGACTCTCGCGAAATCGGTTAATTCGGATGCAAATTGGACGATAAGCCGATCCGAGTTTTATGTTAATGTGAAAAAAAAGTGCGATAATAGAAACATATAAATGATCAAGTAATTAAGTGCTATGTCCTCGATTAAGGAATGTACCGAATGTTTCGAAAATAATGTATTTTTTTTTAATGATTCAAAGTATGGCTTGAATGAATCGACGTGTTTAATACTCGAATAAAAGCCTCCAATTAATACAAATTTCTTAACGAAAATTAAAAAGGGGATAAAACAGACACGATGTTCGCCCTTCGCACAGATGACCGCCTTTCATTCCGTCAATTAGTATACGTTGAAAAAATATAAATTCCCGCCTTTTTTCGAACATTTCATTTAACCTCATCTGATAATTGCGCAATTAAAAGTCGAAGATAAAAAGAAAATCCCTAATTGGGGAATCAACCTCAACTAGACTCGTAATTGAATTAGCGATAATTGCGAGGGCCCTACGATATTATACACCATTTCTTCTTCATTTTATATATCGTCGGCCGTTTTGGTATATATCGACGGTCAATTTAATAAATTTTCCTTATATTGTCCGGTGGCGCGTAGGACGTCGAATCGAGCCTTTAGGCCGTTTGAATCAACGCCAATAAATAATCTTTTGATAATTTGATTAGTGGTTTGGTGTTTTTGAGTTATGACGTCCCTACTGTTGTAATACGAGATAATGTTTCTGCATGTTGTGGTATTTTTTTTGCGAAATTCTCGAAGATCATTATTCATGGAATTTATCGAAGATTTTCTGTACGGTAATTTTAACAGTCAAATGTATCGTTTATATAATAAAAAATATTTTGCTTTTAAAGCATTTTTTATGTATGTGTGCATTGTTTAGTCTGATCGATTAATCTTCCTTTTTTTCAAAATATAATAGCTTCTATAAATGAAAATAGAAAAAAAACAATATGAAATGATACAAAGTCTGAACAAAACGCATTTGATAAATTAGTTTTGCATATAAACGACCTGTCTAAAAGCGGAAATGAAATGTTACATATTGTATTTTGTTTTATTGCGAAATTTCGTTCTATTAATCTGATTATGATAAATATTAATTCGCCGTTATTATATTGATGTTTGTTACGATCGTTTTTTTAATCACAAATTTTCAAAATTTTCTAAAGAATACATAGAATTCCTAGATTACTAAACAATTTTTTTTTAATATATAATAGTTGTAAACTACAACATACGAAGCTAAGGAATAAAAAAATATCAATTTTTTTTCACTACACTTAAAAATTCTAAATATTGTTCACATATAATTCAAACAAAATCGAAACATTTCCATACAATAAAACCAATCTGACAACAAAACAAGAACATAAAATCCGTTAACACATCAACGACCGATACTAATCTCAGCAATAAAAAAATTTCCACATATATTAAAAACGAAACAACCATTACACACACACACACTCACGAAAACATCCAAAACCAAAAACATTTTCACACAAAATATCTTGTACACAGCGAAATTTATTGTGTGCGCCCGACATAAGACGCGGTAACCCCCGTTTTACTGACGTCGTTAACTCGACGTCTTCATAAGGACGTATCAGATGCTAATCGCTATCTCGGTGTACCTCTTGCCGGTGTAATGTGGCCGGTACAGTGGGCTGCCGATGCACAATGGCGGTTTATGGCGCTCGTTTTGATGGTTGCGGTTGTTATGCGGGTTTAACTGACGGTTTAAGTGGGCGTAAAAATTGCCGCTATTAATGGTTGTGGTACTAATTCGATGAATTATACGTGTTTGAGTTCGGCGGGGTGTGTATGTGTGTTGAGGTGGATTTGATTAATCCGGTTTTATGGATGATGATTGCGGTATTTGTCGGAATATATTGTCGTCTTGGATAATTATCGTATTTACCATTGGCGATGAAATAAGTCGTGATGTTGTTTCGATGGGTTTGAATTTTGTTGGACAATTCGTCTGATTTCTATGGATATTTTATCTTCTGTGTAATAATAAACTAATTCTTATAGCAAATCTTTACTATGGTTATATAGCGTAAAACGCTAAAAACGGCATCAAAATAAAACTACCCCAAACCACCCTTAAACTACCCTGAAAATAATTTTCTTCCATTACTCCTCTTCAAATTCATCCCCATACCCAAAAATGCCTTCAATCGAAAACTACCCCAAACCACCCTTAAATTTATTTCCAGGTCAGAATTAATGTTTAAACACTGACTGAGGGTGAATTTAAATACGGATCATACAAATTAAAAATTTTAATTTCTCGAAAATTCTTATTTTTCATATTTCACGATTACGAGATGTTCGAAATTTCTTGAATATATAAAATAAAATTCTCGAATAGTCGAGAAATCACAATCTTTTGCTATGCTCAATTCAAAAAAAAACAAACCAGTAATATTTCAAATTCAACATATTCAAAAAGATTTCTCAAAACATAGTCCATTAATAATGAATTCACTAACAAAAACTTTACAAATAATCAACGAATTTTGTCTTGGACAGTCATCAAACTCAAAAATGTTTTTTTTAATTTGTTCTTAACGGATTCTTCGGGTGATTTCTAATTCTGTCAAGATCAGATTAGGTCTTATTATCATATCAATTAGCATAAGATCAGGTCATATTATACAATCAATTTGAAAATTATGATAATGTTCATTTGATTATCTACTCGAATATGTACGTGATTTTGTTTTCAAATAACAATTTGAAAAAAGATCCAATAAACTATTATTAAACCATCATACCTTTCAGACATTTCTTATACGTAATCATGAAAGACATCTGATCATTTTTCAAAAATAATTTATATGAATTACATATATTTATTCAAATTACAATAATATAAATTGAAATCTAATTTAAACATTAAACAATCGATCAATAAAACAATAACCACCAGCTTAAATTAATACCGAATTTATACAGTTCGAACCCAACTAGAAAGTACGTGACATTACTAACTAGCAACCTATATGTAACAGAGGAACACGTGAACGTGAATACGTGTTACGTGCCACCGAACGGAGCGTGACTTTCAGTCAAAGTTCAGCAGGCTTCAGCTTTTCAGATGCGCTCTCGACTGTGACGTTTCGATAGCTGTAACACTTTTTTTAATACTTTTCAATATATATGTATTTATTAAATCTCGGAGAATCCTTTCCTATTGAACTTGTTTTAAAAATCGGTCTGTATGAAAGTTTTATGGTTGTTTTTGTGTTTGGTTTCAGTTATTTTGGTCTGTGATTTAATGCGGACGTTTAATCCTTTATTCCAAGTGTTTTGAAAAATCCTTAAACGTTATCGCTTTGAAAGACATAAATGTTCGACAATAAACATTTTTGATACACATAAAAATAAAATGATATATAAATTACGCTAGTACCTGAAAATAACAGGCTACATACCGGTACGACCCATCTCAAGAATTCGGCCTTATAAAATATTCAACAAAATTTATGACTAGAACACTTTTGTGTAACACTTTTACTTTTTAAATTATATCCTCGTATATTCTATCGGATCGTGTCTGGCGTGAATTAATCGAAATGTTTCATTACAATTTACGACTATAAAAAAACCGTAATTTTATTAGATGTGATGAGATACATAGTTAATTGCTTTTTATGCATTTTCGATGTGAAATTAAATTCGGAATAGCGCCTTAGAGAATCTATGAATTTTCGTGTAACGGACACTTGAACAGATTAAAAGTTTGCTCTTGGTCTTTAATGTTTCCTAACTTAACCGCTCTGAGGGGACTTTAATGCGGAAAATTTTAATAATCGGATATTCGCAAGAGCATCGAAAGCGTTTTTTTTTTTTGATTTATAAAAAAAGCGGTGACTCCATTATCTTGATAACCTTTCGATTTATTCTAAACAACTGTACGATTTATAATCTTGAAAGGATAAAATCTACTTAACAATAATATCACGGAAGGGATAAAAGCCCATGTTATTATACGAAAGAACATTGTGAAGAAAGAAAATTGTCACATTCCTAGCGCGCGTCGCGCACGAATCGCTTCGGCGCAATCGCTCGGAATGTGAACGAAATTTTTCCTCGTACAATTTTTTTGTGAACATTCCTTTAACCTTTATATACGTTCACGCTCGCACGACAACAAAATAATATTCTTCCATACGAACCCTTTCATGTATCCTCGCGAGGACATATTTAAAAAAAGAACCTTCATTTACATGAGTTTCATATTGAAAAATCTATTTTTACCGAACAGAAATTGCATTTTTTCCCTTAAAATTCTATGCCAGGGTATTCGGTAACGTATTTTCTTCATATAAAGGGTCGCTTATGTATTATATGCTTCTAAAAAACGCGGATAACACGATAAACGGCTCGATGTTCGAGCAAATCATATGGGCGATCTTCATAATTCGCCCTTCTTGGAATCACTATAGACCCGCGGGTGTTTCGTTGTACTCCAGAGATTTTCAATTTTTTATTTTTTTTTAAATCCAAATTTTTTCTTATACAACATTAAAATAAATCATTTTTAATCATTGTAAAATTTCAAATTTAACTTCGAAATAAGAAAACTTCGTTATGTTAATAATGCACTGTGATAACTTTCACGAAACTTACGAATAAATGTGACTTCAATCATATAGAATGTATGACGTGTAATTTTACGGTTGAAAACCCCTGAAACATCATATAAAGTGAACACACTGAAAGCGTTAATAGCAACATGGGTCGCAACTAATGTAGACATATGCACCATAATAAAGTCACAGTTTTGACGTTTGATTTCTTATAATAAGACCCTCTTTTGCCGCATACCATTTTTTTATATAACGCCCATACGTAATATATATTAAACCTAAAAATTCCCATGGTTTAATTATTGGAAATTCTAAGAATTATTTTTTTGTTTAACGAAAGGTTTAAAACTTTAGATCATTTATATAAAAATCCAATCAATGTGCAAATATAAAAATCACTATTTTTTGTATAAATATTCATTAGAAGATCGCCAAAGATAAAAGATGCGATCGTTAGAAAAACGTTAACCCTTTTGTGCCGCTGCATTTTTTTTTATTTATTTTTTTTTTTTAATAAAAATAAAACAAAATAAGCTCTCACACACGAGATGAAAGGGAAAAGCCTAGATTACAATTTACATAAGTGGCGTCCGCGGTCGTTAATCTTCTAAGGTCTGAAGTGTTAACTGCGCAGAAGGACGCCCATTGTTGCCTTCAATTAAATTAAAATCCTCCGCTCTATATAAACAAGGCACACCATAAAATTATAATAAAAATTAATAATGAAAACGAGCGAAGCAATTTCACGGCGGATACCTTTTGTTATGTATTTTTTTCCACAAAAAAAATTTAAGTTATCGACGAATTCTCTGATTATTTTTATTCAAATTTGATTAAATTGCAAAAATAATTCGTTTCAAAGTCTCGAATTAACCCACTTTTCAGAGTTGAGCACTTTGCAGCGCTCGTTCTTTCTATTTCTACTAATGATTCTAAAATTGCTACTTGGTAACTAAAAACAAAGGCGTGTTCATTGCGAACTCGTTGGTCTTTTCAAATTGGTCCAAAGTCTTTTCCTGTTGTTAATCGGGAAACGTCCGACGGTGTTAAGTCTATTAAATAATTAAAGAGAATCCTCCTCGGGATGTGGACTCCCACGTAATGGCGGCTTTTTATATGTTTTTGTTCTGGACTTGTTTTTATATCAAGTTGAAAGTGAACTTGTACAATTAAAAAGTTATAAAGATTACAACATCTCAAAGATTTCTTGGACAAATCAGAGAATGTGATAAAACTTTTTAACATATAATATTTGAGCGAATTTCACAAATTATTTATATACTAGTATATAGGCCCGATTTTAATAACATCGGGATGCGTATATGTTTATTTTAAAATCGATACCCGTACCCAATTTGAATATTTAATATTTAATTAAAAAAACCAGTTCATTTGTTATTGTAACAATTGCGACATATAGACAAAACCAGAGGCAGTAGGTAATAAGCATCATATTGTAGACGTTAACTGTATACGCATAAATACCATATTCGCGAAAAAGTTGCGAGCGTCATCGAACAGACGAAAACGCACACAGAATAATTTATTTTAATAATAAAAAAAATATAATATTTAACTGTGCATTGAAAAAATATAGATTTTTTCTGAATCTAAGTAAAGACTCTTCAATGACTTGATAATGAAATTTGATGATTTGCATGTATTGTTCAACGATATAGCCTTCTACGGTCATTTGCCGTATACTACTAAATAATTGTCAATAAATTTGACAAATGTCACTTTAACAATACAACTGCTATGACCTAACAAATTTCGAACGTCCCTATTGAAAGACCTTATAATATTATTCTGCATACATTCTCTCGAAAATTGTCGTACTATAGAGCCTCTCCCCTATCCCAACCGATTCTCACGAAATTTCCATAATCGCGAACCAAACCCAAATCTTCGAAATCCCATCGAAAAATCGCACTCAATCGGATCCGTTTCCGGCTCGCAAACGGCCCCGGCGCTTAATAAAACTTCAATTAGACGCGTCCCGAACGACCCGCCCGTCCCCAACGGGTTAACGGCAACACATCGCGGCTTCGAATCCCGTTTTATTGAGCAATTAAAAACGGGGCGAATAAAGGTGGCGCTTCACCACCACCGCCGGCACACGGCCGTTATGCAATTACACGCGCGCGTATTTAGACAATGGACACAATCACGCTCCATTAAAACTAATTAGAGGCCAAGGTCCGCCGGGAAGTCGTTACGGCCAAACGCTTCCAGACGCTGGCTGCCATTCCCGGTGTGTGTGTGTGTGTGTTCGGATTTTCCGTCCCGTTCGATCCTTCCGCAACAATTCCCATTATTAAATGCCGGGCTGTCAGCTTCGGGGTGTCTAAAAATTTAATTATAGCGTATATGGGCGTTCTGTGCGCGTTCTGAGGCCGAGTGCCCGGTCGGGGTGTTTGACTTTTTCGACGGTGCTGTTAAATTTTTGATGGGCGTTGTAAAAGTTTTGTTCCGGCGTGAAATGTCGAAGGAGATCGCGCGGTGAAAATGGTTCACGTGTGAGTAACGGTAGGCTTTTTAATATTAAACTGGTAAATAGGCCCGATGTTAATAAAATCGGCTGGGGTTTTGTTAAGAAACGGAAAACGATAAAGTATAAAATGCCGATTGTGTGAACCCGAAATGTGTACCCGGTTTGAATATTTAATATTTGATTAATGAAATCAAAATAGTTTATTTGTTATTTGTTTGTGACATATAGGCAAAACGAGGGGCAGTAAGAAATAAGTATAATATTATAGACGTTAACAGTATACGCATAAAAACTATAATAGAATACCGAAGTCGCGAGCGTGATAAGCATCATATTAAAGACGTTAACTGTATACGCATAAAGACCATATTCGTGGAAAAGTCGCGAGCGTCATTCGAACGAACAGACAGATGAACAGACAGAAACACAGATATCTGTGATTATATATAGGGGATAGTGTTTAAAAATAGATAAATTTACGATTTCATATCATTAATAGTAATGTCACATATATATAGAAAAATGGATGTTTGTATATATGTGACGTCGTTTCACTTCAACATAATTCTACCGATCAAAATTGGCATGTATATCTATTGTTTTTGTTAAGAAAGTTTTATATCTAAAAAAAATTTAGTATGAAAAGTCGAAGATCTGTCGTTTGTTGAATTTAATTGCCTTGGTCCCGCAATTCATAAAATCATATCAAGCTGTTATAATACGGAATGGCAGGACGACGTCTTTCGGGTTCAGTTAATATAATATAATTTTTTTAGTATTTATCGCAGACTCCTCAGTAAATTACTGTCCGTTTTATTTATTCAATACAAGAATTTCTATTAATTTTATATATAATAGTAGTATGTAGGTTGGTACAAAGGTCTAGGAAAAGTTTTATTGTTGTAGAGGTGACAAATCATGTTTTTTGGAATATTTTAAACTATACATATCTTAGTCCAGTATTATAGTTTTTGAGTTGTTATTTTTGATTTTTAAGAAAAAATCAATTTTTAGAGTTTTTTGGTATTTCTTGTTTAAAAAAAACCACACAAAAAGATTTCAAATATTTTTCAAAACATCTCCTTTTAAAGCGGTTTCGATCGATGCATATAGATATGTAACCGATTTTAAAAATTAAGGTACAAAAACGATTCAGAAAGATCCACCAAACAATTTTATCTTTCAAAATTACTTATTCTCCATATTCTAAAAAAACTGGATCCTAAATATTTTCAAAATACTTCATCCTTCAATAAAATAATACAACATAGATTAAATATACTATTCTCATATCGATTATGCAATAATATCATAATATACACGTTTATACATCAACGTGTTCTGAACAAACCTAATACAGCACACATCTGCAACTTTAATGACCCCAACGTTAAGACTTCACGTACATCTTCAGAGCAGTTTGCAAAACTTTCATAGCACTCGCATAACATCTGAACACATACAAACGGAAATATAACATAGGCAAAATTTCCTGAAAAAAAAAATCAACCAAAATTGAATGGGCGTCGGCAATTAAATCGTTTTATACTCAATGAAAAAAGTGCTGAGCGAGCGTTGCGAAACATTTTCATAGATGATCCGTCATCGTTAAATCGTTATGGCGTGTAAAATTTATTGCCGAAATTCGGCCCTTTATAGTATTTTAGGGCCTCGTACAGAAGGGGGTGCAGATTTCGGGTAAGAGATACTAATTTTATAACCTTCACCCTTTAAACGTAACTGTGGTTATCTCGCGGAACCCAAACGTGGTACTTGTGAACAAATATTGCCTGAAAGTACTTTCGGGATATTTTTCGCAAAGTTTGCATCTGATTTAAAGATAAAGTGCATGTTTATTTTTAAAATTTTTATTTTTTTAAATTAAATAATCTTTGAGACGTTATATTTGCATAAAAAGAATGTTCTAGCCATAGAGAAGTTTCAGAGATAAAAAATTCTATTTTTTTTTCATGTTTTTATATACAAATTTTATTTCCATTTTTAAAATAAAAATATTCACGCAGATGAAAATCATAATTAAGAATTTCATATTAAAAAAAAAAACAAATTTTTAATTAAATCAATTTTTTTTTAAATTAAAAAATGCATTGAAATAATTTTTCATCATACCAAAAAAATATCCTTTTTTTTAATAGAACGATACCCATACTTTATCAATATAATACAAAACTTTGCCTCAATTTAAAACGCATTAGAAATTATTCGATCACGAAATAAATCTGGACACTTACTATATATAAAACCCAATTTATTGAAAATAAATTCAGCAACACTTTCACGTTTAAGAACGAACCTGCCCGCAAGACAAAACCCCTCAAGACCCATACCGTCGACAAAAATATATATAAAAGCAACCCGTTCCCGACATTATCACAATACTCAGACGGTGCAAGGGGTGCAAAAGGGTGCAAAAAGGGGGGGAGAGAGACTTTATTGCCCGAAGTAAAGCCTTAAAGTGGCCATATAAGTCACCGGGCCTCACACTCGGAGTCCGCGAGGGTCGCTATCTCGATATTTAAATTTGGCCAAGATATCACTTATTACGCCCCTGCATATTTTGGCGTTTTTGCATTTTAGTGCTTTTTTGAACTCGAGTGCAGTTTTGGATTTTTTTTTTCTTAAATTATACTTACAAATTTATAAATGGGTGCGATTTAATTTTGCATATAAAAAATATTGATTATGTTTTGAAATGAGTTACTTGTGCATTAGAATAATATGCGTAATGCATTATTTTTGGTGCATTAAAGAATCTCATATTGAAAATCATTTTATTTGTAGTGTACATTGCAAACAAATTTTTGTGCATTATGAATTGAGTATTTAAAAATGTGAAATAAACGATGGAAAAAAAGTTTATGCGTTGAAATGATCGGGATGTGACAACGTCATCAGAATATAGTTTTCTTTCACAAACAATACAATACAACTGTCAACTGTTTCCTTTTGTAAAAACTTTAATTTAATTAAACTTTAACAATCCAGTCCGATTTGATTATATTATGAAAGTTGTCAATAATGGTCGTGCGGTTAACACTTTGCCCTGTTCGCATTTATGGCATAACCGATCGTGTATATTCATTCTAATGCACATTTTATTCGTTTTAAGAAACAGATATTTTTCAATAATTAAAATATTTTTTCGAATGCACACATTTCATGCACACAATATATTTTTTTGATGCACACTTATTTTATTAAATACTCAGGTTGAACGCACATTTATTTTTTATAATTCAAATTTAAATTATCCCCTATTAATATTAAAATTCGGCAATTAGATTTGAATAATTCATTCGAAACTATAATATTAATTTTTTCCATACAAATTCTCGTAAATGAAAGATCGGATTTCCGTCTGCTATATCTAATGGTTGATGAAAATAAAATCAAAAAGGATCTTTTGATATCAGGGTGGTCGTGTAATTCAAAATTGGTCTCCTGTTTGAAAATTGTAGAGCACGCGTTTCTGATACCCCGTGGAGTTAACTATTAAATAAACACGTTGACTAATTGCACGTGCCTGCGAGCATTTTTTCACGTCTGGACTGCCTTTTGTTGTTTTGCGACGACAGAGATCGTCAAATTAATATATTTTATTTCGAATCATATTATATCAGCATCATAATATGATGTAAAATGATCGTTGGAACTTTTGGAAGATAGAGGTTTATACTTTTATTGGTAGTTTTTGCTTTGTTTTGTAATAATAATTATGTCCAGTTTGAAAATCTTTTAAAAACCATGTTTTTGGTAATAGTAGTGGTGAGTGATTGTGTTGTGTTCATTGTGACTGTTATATTTCGCTTATTATTGTTAGTAAATAGAAATCGGTATATTTAATAATATGATCTTTAAAGGATGATAATTTCGAGGAAATTGTTATGATTTTAATACGGCTTTATGTTTATTATCGTTCGAAAGTTTTATAATATAAGTATAATATTTTATGTAATATACAAAATTCTTTGAATAATTTTTAAAAACGAAAATATATTATCTTCTTATTTGTTTTATACTTATACATGTATATGTTTCATATTATATTATTCCTTTTGAGAAAGATAACGGACAAAAACATCAATACAAATACTATATTATAAAATAATTCCCATGAAAATCATTTCAATAAACCAATTTAAAACGATCGCTATTACTGAGAAAGTATAAAAATAAAATCCCAATATCAACCCCTTTAATAATTTACATTGTCATTTCACGTTTACATAAAAATATACGCAAATATCATATTTTCTAAACGTTATTATTAAACAATTGACAACACCTGGTCGCATTTTACATACACTCCCATTTGTATCACAGTATGAAAATGTTCCCTTATTCATTATGAAATATATTGCACACTACCCCAAGACGAACAACGTGAAAAATTAAGGCGGCAATAAATTCAAATCTCGTTTGAAAATAGTTAATTTCAAACTCGATTACCATCTTAATGATTTATCGTTTATAACAAATTACGAACATAATTAAAATTTCCCCACAACAACGAAACGATCGATAATTATTTTTCACATTTAATACTAATAATTATATAAAATACACACACACACACACACACATGTACGGATTTGAATAATTTTCCCGCGGAAACGTTGTTAACACTCGATGTCTCGTTCGGAAAAC
>JAOXNN020000029.1:1479576-1501323 GCA_028571205.2 Hydropsyche betteni | reverse complement strand
TATCACTACAACACCCTTCGACCGATTTCCATGAAAATTGGCATGTATATGTATTTTTTTGTGGAGAAGGCGTTTAGCATCATTAAAATAGGGTGACCATATTTCTTAGAACCCAGAACGGGACGGTCCGCAAAAATTAAATTGAAAAAATAATTTGATTTAAAATTTAAGTCCCGAGCAACGCCGGGTACTAATGCTAGTAATATATAAAAATGGATGTTTGTATATTTGTTAGACTTCGTTTTAATCGTTCGACCAATCACTGTGAAAATTGGCATGTGTATGTATTTTTTTGTTGAGAAGGTTTTTGTATCATTAAAATAAACAAAAAAAATCATTAAAAAAATTCAGTCGAAGATCTGTCGTTTGTTGAATTTAGTTGCCTTGGTTACGCAATTCATAGAATCATATCAAGCTATTATAATACAGACTGACAGGACGACGTCTGCCGGGTCCAACTAGTATTACATAAATAAATAAAATACATATCATTCGAAATTCAAAAATCAAAATTTTGACTCGAACTCCGAATTTGCGAAATGTTCAAATCCCGGCACGAGTTCAATAAACATCGAGGTCAACAGTCTGGGGATTTGAAAACGTCAGTGTTGCCACACACGTGCAATATGTGCTACCAATTGGAAGCCGGTGTTGCCATCATGATAATGTGTCGCATTCGAATTGTGTGAAGTTTGCTCTTTTACGGCTCGGCTCGTTAAAAAAATCGTTTCGGATTTATACGCGTCCGTGTTGTTGGTACGATTGGATGGTGTTGCAGTGTTGCCAGATTAAGTGCGTGATTTTTTTTTAATTTAGCGATATTTCCATATGTAAATTGGCAATTCGAATCAATGTCGTTTAATTATTTATTTATGAATCAATCTCAATATATATATTATAAATAATTCAAAATGGCAGAAGTATGTAACATTAACGGGCTACAAGCGCGAATAAAAAATTAATTAAAAAGAACAGACCACATATAAAATCAGATATCGGAGAATGACAGCGAAAAAAATCACCAATTTGACACGCACTGTTTCAAAACGAGTTCCACAATTACAATGAATATGTTAATTAATTTTTTTATAAACAACACAAATGCCGCGGCGTCGAACGGGTTAAGAGTCAGAGAAGGCTTCGACGGAATCGGTTCGATCGCATCAATCAAAAACAAATTATACGCGTACGTGTCAATCAATCCGTCGTACGATTATCCTTACATGATCTTTTTTATTTTATTTTAATTTTTTTTTTCGAAGAGAGTAGATCGGTTTTTGCACCTAAGGCGTTTGATTGACGAGCATGTCATGTCACTTGGATGCTACCGCGATTGATGATTTGAATATTTAAATGATATTAAATATTGGATTTAACCCTTTCGATGACAGATGCTATTTATCTTTCGGAAAAATGGCAAGGTTCAATGTTTTTTTGAAAAATGATCGTCGATATTTTTTATTTGATGTATGGTTTTTATTGGATGTTATAATTATTATTATAAAATAAAGTTCTATTTGAATAATTAAATGTCAGTATTTATTCTTTTAATAAAAAAAGGTAACGGAAGCCCATTTTAATGATCATTTTTATAAAAAATATCAAAAAGTGATCACTTGATAATTAGGGAGGTCATTACCAGTTAATAACCCGAATAATAGTTCGGTAATTTATCGTCAAATTATCAAATTATAAGTAAATATATTTTTGTTTTTTGAACATTTTTTTTTAAACGATTTTTTTTTTTTTGGAAATTGTTTTCGAAAAATTTCAGTTTGTGTAGGTTTATCTTATCTTAATTATTTTTTTCCGATATTCCCCGGTTTCAAATAAAATCTAATTTGCCAAAAATCCGAAAATTAGTAAAAAAAAAAATGCAATGAATTACATGAATGAAAATTACAGTAAATTTGGCTTCCCTACTTAATGTAATACAAAAAATTGAATTAAATTAACTGAATATTTATTAAAAAAAAAAAAAAACACAAATAGTCTTCAGTAAATTATTAAATACATAACAATTTCATTGATTTTAATTTAAAAAAAAAAACAGCAGATCGGGCATTAATGTGTTAACAAATCAAATGAAGCGATCAATTGTCACGTTAGCGTCAACGAGATGAAAATCAACCTGTTAAATACCGTCCACGTTCTAAAACCCGAATACAACGAAATCGAAAATAAATCAGATTTATTCGGCGGGAACATATTTCGAGTTCGCCATTATGACCCTTTTCCGAAGAGCGTTAACCCTTTAGCCGCAGGTATGTGCAAATGAAATACCTTCTCGACACCTTCGGAAGCAAATACGTTTCGTATATTGTTACAATGTAACAATATAACAATACTGTCGAGTTAACGTGTGTATGGAATTTCCAGTTTCATATAATTTTTTTATATATAATATTGATATTATATTGAAATTTTTCTTTTCTGCTGATGATTTATTAGAAAATACATCAGTTTTTATTTACAGTTAACATTAAACTACACGCAATGTGATCAATGGGTGGCATGACCTCGCTGTGAACTTTTGATCGTATGAATTATAGTAAAATTTGTAAAATATTCATGAATTCATTATGCAAAAATCGAATTTAAAATGCGCCAAATATTGCATATACTTATAATAAAGATATAGTCACTAATTATTCGAAATATTCTAAAAAAAAAAAAAACAATACTTGAAACAAATATATTCGTTTCGACCTTATCTTTTGAAAATTCGTAATGCAACTTTAACATGAAAAAGTCAAGGGTTCGAAAAATGCACTCGGACATATAAATAAAATAATATGGAATATAAAATAATATAATAAATAATTGTCCTGCGTTTTATTGCGGAAGTTGTGGTCGCCGCACGCTGCGATCGTCAAAAGCTCAGCGTGGTACCTCACTTTTGTACCATACTGTACCATATGAGCTTTGAATTATATAATATTAAAAATGTAAGCTTTAAATTTCTCAAACTGTTTTCTGAAAATTATCGAAAGAAATATTTAAAAATATATTTTGAATGTTAAATATTGTTGTTCGATGTTATGAAAGGAAATAATTATCTTTTTTATTTTGGAATTTTTTTTTTCTTGAACGCTTTAATCAAATTTTTAAAATTTCTAATCTGTTGAGAATTCTCAGTAAAAAAAGTACTATAAAAGGTCATTTATGCCATAAAAATCGCTGAATTATTTTTATAGATCAAACAACTTTTGCCCCAATTGAGTATATTGCATATACGCTACTATTTTCGTATAAAGGCGGTATACAAATCTTCGAAATACAAAACATTGAGAAGCACAGTATTTCAATGCACAATGCACATTTTCAGAGTCCCAAAGTGAATATAAAGAGAATCTTTTACGACAGCACCTAAGCAACGGGACGCTTTTCAATTCTTCTATTGTTACCATTCGATCGAAATAGAATATCGATCGTAATAGCTTATAATGAACAATTACTTATCATAATTTCAAAATTCAATACGATTTTAAAGTCAAATATTGAAATATACATATTAATACATCTATTTCTTCTAAATTTTTTATATATATTTATGTAACATTTATCCTTCCGAATTAACGATAAAAAATTCACGCACTTCCAATACAAAACCGAAACCCCACTTTCAATCACACTAACAACCTTCAATTAAGCTCAACTTACAACGCACTTCGTTAAGCGAATCCACGCACACACTTTAACAATAATAATACGATAATTTTATTCGAACCTTGTTCAGGTAAGGGCACAATAAAGAGGCCCTTTATATTACAGTCGATAAATTACGGGCGCCGTAAGGGTTTAATTCGTTGTTTGTTATAACCGGATCGAATCGAAATTTCATTCCGTTTTTTTCCTTTTAATAGGCTTATACGTTTATTATTTTGTTGTGTATTAACGAATTGAGACGTAGAGCATTTGTCAATGTGCTTCGGTACAATGGGAACGATGTTCGGTTCCCGCAGAGTGTTAAGAATGCGGTTACATATTGGAAATGAGACTCGTTAATGAACTGGTGTATATGTGCTTAAGTTTTGGTGTATTTTTTTTTATATGGTGAATTATTGTAATGCGATTTGTTCTTTTGAAATAATTATTGATCAGTGAAATTTGTTAAAAATGATTTTTTTTTAAGATCATCATTATCATGAGCATCAACTGCAGGACATGGCCTTATCAACTGATGTAACAGATTGGGCTTTACCTTAGCTAAGCAAAGGCGTATCAATAAGGATTTTTTAAGGTAACTACAGTAAACCTCCCTATAACGTCCCCCTCATATATCGTTAAAATGCATTCAAATTCTTTTTTTTTAATTTTTTTCAAATGCATTTGAAACAAGCAGTTAACATATAAAAATTTTCAAAAAAAAAATGAAATCAAAATTTTTTAACCTCCTATAACATGGAATCTATCTTGACGTTATAAGGGGGTTTAATGTATTGAAAAAAAAAATGAGAATATAAGAGAGAATTTTGAATTGAGTGAATTCTGTGAACTTTTAATTTTTAAAATGTAATAAAATCACAAGTAGATATTTCACAGTACTGATAATAATACCACATAAACTAGGTTTTAAAAGGTTTGTAATAGCATTAATTTTTTTTAATACGTTATTTTTTTATGAATTAAAAGCATTTTCTAAACAAAATTGGAACTCTACGTACATTCCGCAGAGGACTATACAAAATAATAGCAATACTGTTAATCGAATTATCTCTAAAACAATTACTTTTATAAATAAATATTATCATATCTTTTTTGTAATAAATTTTTTAAACTACAAATTTGCTTGCAATATTATTCTGTAAAAGTGATAATTAACGAGATATTCACGTAAAACCGTTTTCGGTAACTTTTGACTCGGTATCCTCATGTCAATACGCAATTTTGTCATTTTGTTAAGAACTACAATACCAAAATTCCGTTTTACAATGGTTTTTTTCTAAGATAGGGCTTAATTTAGTCTTTATTCTCCGGACTACTAAACTTTATACACCCTTCTTTTTCTTATTCGAAAAAAATATTAAAAATACATAAATTAAACCTATACAAACAAATCATATATTTTCAATTTACGAAATTCTCGAAATAACTCAATCAAAATCTCACACTTGAAAGAATCCTATTTTTTTAACATTACATAAAAAACAACTGAAAAAAGCGACTACACGTAAGAGAATTCGTACCTGCGCACCAGGTATTGGGAATAGTCTCGTTTTGAACAGTGTTTATTGTTTATTGGCTACTAAATTACACGGACGGTCAGATCCAATCTCGGTTTTTAATTAAAATATTATGTCCGAAGTTAATTGGCGCGGGTGGGTGAGGGAAATCGATGGTTGCCCGCCTCTACAGAGGTACGAGACAATTTTGGATTTTTGTTTTTGTCCGGTCGAGTGTGAGCCGTTTGTGCGGCTCTCGAAGGGCTTCGACATTGAAAAAAGGGCTAACCGAATGGGGTGGAAAAATACGGTTTTGGGTTGTTTTAATTTTTTCGTATTAGGAAGTTTGCAAAAAAAAATTAAAATTTTTTGCCATTTATAATAGGCATCGGCAAATGGTGATCCGCGGGCTGATTTAATTTGATAATTACTTAATTAAGAAAAAAAATTAAACCGAAATAAAAATTTAAAATCATACGAAGTCAATCAAAATAATTTAAAATATACTCTAAATAAAAACGAGATAGTGGAGGATGAGAATCATGATAAGATATCATCATATTTTCGGAAATAAAATAGAAAATCAATCATTTTCCTGTGTTGGAACGAACTTTTTGGCGAGACGATTTTTTTTTTCGATCAATATTCTGAATTATTCAAATGAATTTAAAATTATGAAGAAAAGAAATAATAATAGAATTTGCAGTATTCAGTTTAATTTGAGCATTTACGGCCAAATTATTACTTATTTTGTAAAAAAATCGATTATTTTCCCACAATGTCAAAAATGTTACGAAAACTTGAAAATGAAAAATTTATAAAATTATAATTAGAAATATTCACTTACATTCCAACTACAAGCAAATTTTGAAGAAAAGACCAGCGTCATTTTTTTGTATTTTATTCAGTAAAAATTTGGCTGCTTTTTACGGCAGTCGATAGAACGCACTTACAAGTAAATAGTTACCCTAGAAAAACACATTTATTTTGAATTCCGAGACAAAAGATTTTCAAAACATACCACCCCTCTATCTAAAGATCATCATATTTCGGAATATTTTGTATAAGAGATACCTATTTATATCTGAATTCTGAAAATATAATGCTTGATATAAAAGAACATCTATAGGAACTTACAAAAAGGTTATTGTCTATATGGAAAATAGTTTTTAATTTTATTTATAGATGTCTATATAAAATTTTCTCCTTTTTGGTACCATTTAATTAAATTTAATCTTATTCAATATTAAATCATTAAAGTTTATTCCTAAATTTCTGAAACAAAGAAATTTTAAATCAATCGAAGTCTTTAGAAAAATTATATTCTGAACCCTTTCCACTCGTTTGGCTTGCTGTACTCACCAATAAACATTACGAAATATAGGCTGCTAATGATGATGATGATGACTTTCTGTATGAATCTGTTTTGAAAAATTTGATGGAAAATTTTTTTTTCGTAGCAAAAAAAATTAGTTTAAAATTCATGTTTTTTTATAAAACATTTCAACTCATGAATTTCGTTATTTTTTTTATTTTTTTTCGGGTTCATATAGAAAATATAACCTTAATAAACACTCAGAACTTTTATTTTTTCATTTCAGACCAATACAACAGGTGCTAGAAGTCCCGCCAATTAACAACTCTCGCTGCGACCTTCCCGGAAGACTACTATTAATCGGCCATTTTGAAATAAAAAAAAAATTGTAATAGTTAAAATTCAAATAAACCATATGCCAAGTTTTAAAAATATTGAGTGAGTTATTCTTTAAAAAAAAATTTATTAAAATCATTTACCATTCACGCGTTTATATGTATTTCCCCCTTAAATCATATGTGCTCTTGGTAATTACGTTGAAACTGCACCGTCTAGAAATTCATGATTAAAATTAATAGATGAATTGCATAACTATTTCTATTATATTATACTTCCTCAAATCACATGTACTCCTAGTAATTTTGTTCAGACTACGCCGTCTAAGAATCCGATATTAAAATAAAAAAATAGTCGTGTAACCATTTTGATAATACTTCCTTAAATCATATGTGCTCCTAGTAATTTTGTTCGGACTGTGCCGTCTAAGAATCCGAAATTAAAAATAAAAAAATGATCGTCTAACCATTTTTATAATACTTCCTTACATCATATGTGCTCCTGGCAATTGCGTTGAAACTGCACCGTCTTTAAATCCGAAATTAAAATTGAAAAAATAATTACATGACAATTTCTAATATATTTCTTCAAATCACATGTACTCCTAGTAATTTCGTTCGTAACTACCTATAATATTTAGCTTAAAACTTCTCTTTGGTGATTTCTCTTTCTCAATGTTTTGCTTCCTTAATTAATTCTTATGCTGTGTTCTTGAATTTGAAGCTGATAGAAAATATATTTAATAAATGTTGATATTTGAAGGTATGACTTTATTTGTAATTTATTTTCTGTTTTTCGTTACATCTCTTCAGATGATATTTGTGACATTCAGAGAAGAAATATATACCATATACTCCAATTTTTTATTCATGGTAAAATCAATAGTTGAAATTTATTCAATGAATAAATTTTAATTAAACTGTGAGGTAAATTTGAATTTAATTTTTTTTAATGAAAGAAGATAGTTTTGACAACAGTTTTTTTATTAAAAATTTACAAATATTTACCGAACAAAAACAAAACAATTCTACAATTATATGTATGAATGAATACAATTTCAAATGAACATGCTTTTAAGAATAATATTTTCAGCATCACAATCACTATAAATGGCGATTCCGATTATCATAAAAAACTTTTAAGAATGAACTAAAATATCATATAGAAAATGAAATTCAAAACCATTTGAGCAATTTAATATTATCATTATGCCTTGAATTGACTTACTTAAATAAACAAGTTTATTTGATTCCATGTTATAAACAAAATAAACAAATTCACGACATTTATGTATAATATAATAATTATCCACTCTCATTATTTTTATATACATAAATTTATTTTATCCATTTGACTACTGCATAATTGAGAAATAACAAAGGTTTCATAGAAAAAAAATCAGGATTTATTCATCTTCAGTAAATAATATCTACTTTATACCCTATCGTCACGATTGCTTAAATCCCAGTATATAAATACAGTCATTCCATAATCTATACTCATGTATTTTAGTTCACGTTTATATAAATTGGCATAACGTTACAGATATCGGATAAATAATAATCTGTAAAGTTATAATTTTAATCTCACTATAATTATAATAATATTCATAGTTATTTTACAATGTACAGTCAATGTATATTTTATGTATTTTATTATGTACAATTATTATGTAGAGAGATGATATAAACACACAATATTTACATTATAGGAATCGGCGGATCGCGATAAAGATTTTCTGGTAAAAATACATATTTTTTTACTATAAGGATCATAACACGAATAAATGCATATTTTTGTCAATGCGGAATATAATAATGATTGATCACAAACTGAATGGTTTATTGCTTTTTGGACTGAGAATGTAACTCAATAGGTCTCAATTAAGAAAATCACTACTTAGTTAATTTGAATTTTAACAATATGTTAACAATAATTTTTATGATACATATACGCCAAAGTTTTTTTAATAGTTATGAGAAGTCTTTGATTATATTATGATGACTAGAATTAATATATCAAAATACACCATGGACGATTGAGGAATAGTACGAACCCTGAAATTGCATTCATAATGTACAAATTGCAATATTCAATTATTTATTCATTACAGTACATTTTTATGATACCTTAATAAATATAAGTATCACTTGCTCTTTGCTTTCTTTCCTGAAATTTAAAAAAAAAATTAAAATAAACCATAATTAAAATAAGTTTTTCTTATCATTCATTTGAATTAATTTATTTTTAGCTCTGTTACTATTATATTGGGTTAATTTACATTTCTTGAAATACATTCAACCGGATGTCTTACCCAAGTCGTCAAGTAGATCCTAAACGTCTATTTCATTATATTTTAACGTGTCTTGTTCACTATTTCTTGAATTTTGATTGTTTTTTCTTTGATTATTATTACTAACTACATCACCATAACGTTGGTTATTGCTCAACGAGCCATCTATAGTCTCGTGCTCTGTGAGAGCAAAGTTTCCGTACAACTGCCTGTTTGAGTGCACAGTATTTTTAAACTTCATATTATGATTGCTCAACGCCAGATCAGCGTACACCAACCGCTTCTGGTTCTTCCCCTCCTTTGAAGCCTTGCTCGTGTCCTTCGCGTGTCTTCCCTGTGTCAGTGAGCTCATTGTATAACTGTACGAAGGCGGATAGTTTCTTTGCTGATTCACATTCGAATTGTGATTGCCTTTAAGCAGATGGTGGAAATAAGATGCTGGTGCTTCGTTGCTAGAAGCCAAAAAGTCATTCAGATTTGAACGATAGCTCCTACGGTCAAAGCTATCCGTATCCTGACTTCCCACGCAAGATAACTTCTCACGCAAGCTTTCAGACTTTTTCATTCGGCTTTTCTGACGCCCTTTATCTCTGCTTCGATCTAAAGTCTTTGCATAAAATTGTGGATCGTAAGAGCCATGTTCGGGTAACGATTGTACGTTGTTGCCGCATTGGTTCTCAGATTGCGTTGGTTGAAAATAACAAAAACTATGATGTTCTTGTGATGATGGCAATTGAAAATGCTTTTTTCCTTTGCTCTTGATTGAATTATTAGGAATGAAGTTAGAATTTTGGGTGTATTGTTGTTGAAGGTTAGTATTCTGAAAATGGGAGTTGTTAAATTGTTAATTGGAATTGTTAATTAACGCGTTTAACTATTAATTTTATATTATTAAAGATAATTAGTAAATATTATGATATAAAATATTATATAATTAACTCACTTTAGACGGAGGAGGATGTTGAAGTCCATGGAAAGATAAATTTTGATAGGTGTCTCGCTCATCAGATCCTCCCATTGCTCCACTAGCACCGCTTCCAGCTACCCCTACAAACATTTAACAAAACCAATTTTAAAACAAATCGATACATAGATTAATTACTCAAAAATATAACAAATCCAATGATATTGAAGAAAAAATCATTATGCAGATAAAATAAAGCAATACAATACAATCGATATTGTATAAATGCAATCTCGGTATAGTTGACCCAAAATGGTTGCATTGAAATACATATTTAAATTAAAATAATGAGAGCTTCTGTTCAGTAGTACCTGTGTTAAGTGAAGTTAGCCTCAAAACATCTGGTGTTAGTGCGGTTAAAAATCTGTTCAAAAACATTTTATTTTTCGGTTATTGTAATTAATGAAGAGATAAAACCTTAAGATTATTCTTACTTAAATGGATCTAAACTGGGTCTAGTGGAAAATAAAAATTTTGAAAAACCAACAAAAAATTTGGAAAAGCGATGATATGTCGATGTTACAAATGATGACAATGAATGAATTGATCGTTATATGAGCAATCATTAATCTAATCTAAATATATATGAGAAATATTGAAATTTTGTGAAGGTATAAAGAAGGCACATAAAGAACTTTGTTAAGTCGACTCACAAAAGTATTAGTGCATTTTTATTTATTTGGGTTAAGCCGAATAATTTTGAAAATATGTGATATGTCACTGTTAATTTAATGCCAAAATATTATTACTTTATTTCATTTAAGTGTAATATTATATATACAATTTTGTACAATTTCGACAAATGTCGACTTACTCGGAGGCATAGTTAAATTGTGCCAGGATCCTGCCTTCTCCAAACCCGATGCTGCCAATTATGCAAAAATTCAAATATTCATTCACAATTTATGTACAGAGAATTTAAATGTGCTTATTATAATAACATTAATGATAATATAAATATGCTTTTACGACATACATGCGACTTTTCATTTCAACGAGAGCAAAATTATATTTAAATGCAATATATGCTGGATGCTTATGATATGCAAAAATCAATATAAAAAAAAATAAAACGAAAAATTATCAAAAATGATATTATAGAAATATTATCTAAATTGTTGATATAAATATTTAAATTTTTCATTGTTTATATTTTAAATATTCATATCAAAAGTTATTTGAAATATATTGTATTCATATTAAAATATACTAATAGATTTTAGAAATATGACTTACTTTTCGCGCTCTTCAATTTCGACCGGATTATTGTCTAAAAGTCATTTAGCATGCGGCATGGCAAAATTTTTAAAAGCAACATGTTAGAATACTAAACTTTTTATTTCATACTTATTAAGACAGAAATATTTATTATGTAAATGACTTATAATTTGTTTGATCAATTTGATTAGTGCATTCTACATTGAATATAATTTATCTTACACTTATCAGAGTTCCGCCTCCGGCAGTAGTAAATCATCGGGATGCAAAGAAGCAAAATAATCAACAGGAGGATAGCCATGGCTCCGGATAAAATCAAAGGTTCTTGTTCCAATCGCCTCCACCACGGAAGACTTCCAGCTGTAATTAAAAAAATAATAATAAATACATAAAATATAACAAATTCAGCAATTTGTTAATAGCACACTTACTAATTTTATCCAAGTTAGCTTTTACAAAAAACAAGTTAAATTTATATTAGTAAAATGTATATTTTAATTGTTATTTCAAATATTATATTTACCCGCAACATCTCTTTCGCATGCAATACTTGAACCAACTTGATTTGTAGCAACGCAGATGTATGTTCTGAAATTTTGAGCAGCTGGATCCAACCTCAAAATCGACTTTAATCCTTGTTGTTTAATAACTTCAGCTGCACCGAGTGAATCGTTTTCGTTTTTCAATCTCCACGTGAACACCACCTGATTAGTATTCCAGATATTAATTTGAACATTCGTATATATTGCAGATTATACATTCATTGGTACTCACTTCAGTCGGATTAGCGTTGGCTGCACAAACTAATACTTGATATCCTTCTGATTCAGTCTGTGTAATACCGCATTCGGGTTTATCTGCAAATATAAATGAACGAATGTCAATATATTGATTTGCCAACTTATCCTGTCTATAATATTTATATTATGCATACACATGACGTTTAAATAGGTTGTAGTTCTCGATGAGCCATGTTTATTTTTAGCTTCGCATATTAAGTCCCCACTTTCGAATCTTTGAACAGGTCTGTCTAAAACTAGAGAGTTTCGTTTGCTCAAAACACCGTCTTTGAAACGTTGATGCAACGAGTCTGCATTCATTGCAGCTTTTGCGTTATTCTGTTGATTGGTCATATTTGATAACTTCCAGATGTATGAAGGATCAGGATTGCCTCTGAAATAATTTAAATTATAATATAATAAAGGTTTATATGAAGAAAATTTTATATTGATAATAATTTATATTACTTAGCATAACAATGTACTTTATCTGGTATATTATTCTCAACTACTGATATAACTTTGTTCGAAACAGTTATATTTTCAGGCGGATCTGTAATCAAAATTTATGTAAGCATACAAATTTTATGGAATTCATATTATTTTTTACAAAATTCATTATACATTCAACACCGAAAACTGTTAAACTTGTTACACCAGGACCAACACCATTTTCTGACGATTGACAAGTATAATTAGCGTTATCTCTATTTCTATCGAGAACACCTCCTGGCCACATAGTCATATTCCAAATCTATAACCAAATAGCAATTCAATATAATTTTATATATTAAAACATAACTAAAATACTATTGAATTTATAAAGTAAAAATCAAACCAAATAAGAAAGAACAGATTCAAAATCATTAGTTCTAGTATTCGGAGGCATTGCTGTATCTATTCTATGATATGGAGCTGATGATGAAATCGGTCTTCCGTCTTTTAACCACTGCACATTACAAGGTGGCGAACATTCAACTCGGCACGATATATTTATGTTCTAGCAAAAAAAATCAAATGAATATCAATAATAATAAAAATTAAACATATACAAAAAAAGAATAAATATATATATATATATTTACTTCTGCATTGTACAATGCACCGGTGTAAGGAGGAAAATTATTAATTATATTCGGTGGAGCTGAAACACAAATCATATATACAGTTTCAATTTATGCAAATACAAGAATTAATCAGATAAATGTATAATATATTGAATATATAAAAAAAGTTCTTATCAAAAGCAAATTTTAATTTGAAAACGAAGACAAATCGGTATACAATACAGATTAAAGATTATAGATTAGTAAAAGAACCTAAGACTTCCAATACAACGGTAGCTGGATCTCCCATTCCGGCTTCATTGACAGCTCTACATGTGAAATTGGCAGCTGTTTCCAATGTGACAGGATCTATAGTCCACGATGAAGTTACTACATCCGGTATTGGCCTCGCTCCTCGGTACCACTGGTATCTGAATAATACAAATTTAAACTTATTTAAAGATTCTATCTACGTTTGCATTATTGTCTATGCTTTGATTGTAAACCTCGTAGCAGCAGGTCGACCTAATTCTTCCACTTTACAAGTCAACACGACTGAATGTGCTTTAATCACTCTCGCTGGTGAATATGTTAGCGTTGCTGGACCAGGTTCATCTAAAATTTATTCGACATTAGTTATATGATTATTTTTAATATTTCATCATTATCTATTTATATTAAAGTAATGCACCAATGGTTGACCACATACCAGTGGTTGAACATTTCTAGGAAAAACCCAAAAATTAATATTTTTAAAGACGGTTATCTTTCGGAAAGGGTGCGGTAGATTAGATGTTTTGCATATAATTGGTTACGTGGTCAACTATTGATTTCGCTATCTTATTTTTTTTTTCTTCAAGAAATAAATTTTGATTTCGAAATGACCAAATGCGAACATTTTCGAATTTAATGAAGCCCAAAATAAGCGGCCATATCACATATTAAACGTCAACGTTCACTACACAATGATCCCATATCACACACAGCCCAGCCAAAGCCTTCAACACCTTCTAAGCACCACGTCCCTTTTCCCCATTCACCCGTTGTCCGCAAGGGACTCTTTAGTAGCGCCGGACAGAGATCAACGCGAGACAACACCATAATTAGGGACCACCACATCCCCACACAGCCCACCCGGGAAGAAAGTGATATTAATGGTTCCTTACAATAGACGAGCAATTCCGCTGACTCAGAGACGGGTCCCCATCCCGCCAAGTTTTCCCCCTCGCACGAGAAGTTTCCATGAAAATTTCGGCTGGCCGGTTCCAGCAGGAGCCTCGAAGGGTCTATGCCCTTGCACATGTCCTCGACGTCTGAAAAAAGAGGACGGAAATATCAATCAGTCTTTCCGAAGATGGGTACGCCTCTTTCGTGTAGTTTTTTGCTGGTCCCACCTGGGGAGGCTTGCTCCTCTTGTTCTTTGGTCGTGTTGCAATCTGGCAGCTCCTTCATGAGAGCCTTGTCCAAGAACCACCTGGCCCTCGATAGTAAGGGTGGGTTGCCATCTACTACTTCGCAGTGTAATGTCACGTTTTGGCGTTCGCTTTCTATTACTGGGCCTGGAGGTTCCATCCATATTTTGACTTTAGGTTTATCTGTATGATAAATAAATTAATCAATACAATTTTTTCTTTATAATCTTACAATTTGATTAATGTAATATTATACTTACAATGGACATCAACATATACAGATGTAGGACTAAATGCAGATCCGACACTATTAGCTAATTTGCATGCGAATGAACCTAGATCTCTACTCGAGCTATTTCTGATCAATAAAGCTTGTTGTTCAGTAGTGCCACCTTCGTATTTCCAAGGTTCAGCTGCTATATTTAAATCTTTCCCATTTTGAATCCTGTAACATAAAATACATCGATGAAATGTTTCAAAACCGAATTCGAATGCGTGAAAGGGTCTCGAAAGGATATTTACCAAGTGACACTTGTCAAAGATGCAGGATTTGCTTCGTATTCACAAAATAATAAAATATCAGCAGTTTCGTTGACAGTTATATTTTCAGGTCTCACTGAAACTATAGGTGGATCTGAAAATTTATGAAAAACACATTATTAGTCGATTCAAAATATTATATGAATTTTACATGATTTTAAATACGATTAAATTTCGACTATTTTTATTATTTCATTGGAACTATTGAGCATTTATTTTTTAACTATTATACACTGGATTCGAATAGTTTGAGGACATCTGGTTCTAGAGATCTGACACCTCCAATTCGAACCGTTGAAATTTCAGACGTGAGACCCTCGTCTGAGACCATGTAACGGCCAATTGTTCGATTCGCTTCGGCGGACATTCATCTAGGCCCAATAGGCCCAGACTGGGCCTTCCTCAAATAGGCCGTGACGCGTTTTCATCCAGGCGCTGAAGGGCTAATCCTTCAGCGCCAGAAGGGTGTACGCGTTGTAGATATGTCTTATTGTATAGTAGTAATTAGGATGATACATTTTTTTTACTTACATAATATTTCTAAAGGTCTCGTTGCGTGTAAAGGTTTTTCGGATTCTTCTCGGCTTACGATGTTTTCAGCTTCGCATTTGAATTTTTGACCGTTTTCGAACCGGGTGGCCAAAAAGGAAAATGAAGATTGGGTGTCGTATGTTCCGTCAGCCTGTGAAACATTTTAAATTTTTGAATTTTTCAAATTTGATTGAAAATTTTCGATTTTTAATAAAAAAATACTCACCGTTTGTATCACTTTTGTTTTAAAATACTATCAGAGAAAGCGTGAAATATAAATGAAAATTTTAATATCACATTTCGTAGTTCATTGTAAATGAAATATATTCAGTTTTAAAAAGAATTTTCATTAATGAATAATATCTATTACAAGTTCTTTTCGTAGAAAAGATAAATGACCTTGAAATTCAAATCGAGAAAAATTTCAATATTAATAAAAACTATCTGCGAATAATAAAGAATTATTAACGCTAGAAGAAACATTCGCAAAGCTTTCGAAAATGTATTGTAATAACGAAAATAGTATGCAACATCACAGAGAAAAAATTAAAAAAGAAAAATTGAGCATTAAAGCGTCTCGAGCTCAATAATTCAAGGTTATTAAATTTTTTTCCAGATAGAAAAAAAAATCGAGAAAAATAATGATAGAACGCCACTGACTTTTTTAATATGTTTCAAAAAGGCGGCGAATTCGCATGAAAAACGCGCGAGCGTATAAATTTCAATATAATCCGACGCCTTCTTTCAGTCGAATGAAATTAAATAATATCTTTTTATAATATATAACGTTTGAGAAAAATTTTGAATATCGAAAGTGCGTAGTTTATGAGCACGATAAGGAAGCACCCATACACGCATTCGAAAAGTGGAAAATTCATAAAAGAACGCATATACTATTCAAAGAAAAAGAAATAAATCAACTTTTCCTTATAGCGCCAGTAAAAATTACATTATTTTTCTTCCCTCGGGGTGTAAGGACGGTGAAAAAAAAAACACGTTTTTTCCTTTTCATCCTTCATCGAGCCGCCGTGTTCTTTTTCATAGCCGGCCGGGTTTTAAAATTCAGGGAAAAATCGCGAAAATGAAATATTGAAAAGTTCGTCCGCGCGAAAATTGAATAATTCAAAAAAATGATTTTCCGAAAGAAAAAGGTGAGTCCGCAACGAAAGAGCGTAATTAATATGGACATGTCGTTCAGCTTTTCGTTAATTAATAAAGTTGATCAAACAAACTCGAAAGAAAGGAAGACGGAAGGCTCGGAAAAATCGAGATTTTCTTTTACGTTATGCGAAAAAGGATCGTTGGGTACATTTTTAATTAGTGTTTTAAAATTTCGCATTCAGAAAAGTCGCGAGGAGAATAATCGTAGAGGAAAATATATCGGAAAGCCTTAGATTGAAATTCAAAATAATGTCTAAAATGTATAATATGATGTATTATAAAAAAATACTAATTTGCCTTTTAAATGCTTTTGGATGAAAAAATAATTACTTAACGTTCTATTTTTAATCGGCGGTGAGTATTGAGATTTTTGATTGTGCACTCCTCATATAATATATATATAATGAAAAAATGAGGAGAGCATGAAAGATCGGAAAATTCCCCGTCTGGGTGGAAAATTTCGAAAATCGTCGAAAGGAGAGTGTTTTTCCCGCAAATAACGAGGAAAATCTTTATAGGAAGCCTGACGCGAATCCTGATTGGCGTAAACAAAGTTTTCCTCGGCTTTTTGAAGACGTTTGAGCGAAAACCGATTCGCGCCCTTTTTATTATTTAGCGGCGAAATTATTCAGCCCTCGATTTATTTATTTTCCATTTTTTTCCAACGGATCGAATACTTTCCGATGTTTAATATTCGTTTTGGCTTCCCGAAATTTTTGAATTATTCAATAATCTTTTCGTAAGAGTTATAACTTACAAAAAAATAACCGATACATTTCACTGACTTGTATATTGTTCATAGTACAGTTAAAAATTAAATTATTAAAAAAATATACATTTGAATATACTCTTAATGATCAAAGCGAAACATAATTTCGATTTGATTCTATATTGTTCGATAAAATTATTAAGGTTTTTTTTTAAAACAAAAAAAAACCTATTTTTCACATAGTCGTATCGGCCATAGTAGGATTCTGTTTAGCCGCCGAAATAATTAATCTTTTGCGGACGAGATCCTAGTTTGATAATTAGTAATTGATGCGACGGTCGTAATTAATGGCACAGAATAATTAATGGCTCGCACGTCGATTGTTGAGCACCGGAACCGAATTTCGGGGACAGGGGGAAAACCGGGACACTACAGCCCGACTGGGAGGAAAACCTGAAGGGGATGGGGCAGCGGGGGAAAATAATAGAGGGAAAATGTAGGGCCTTCGATAGTTATCGTTTTGCGGACCGGGTAATAATATTTGCGTGATGTATGGGACGGCGATAACGCACTGTATTATCGGATGTGCGAGTTTGCGACAAATGGCGGAAAAGTGGCCGAGTCCTAATATCTGGACATTATTTTGTATGTGGGTCATGTGTTTGTTCGTATGTTTCAGTAAATTGAGGGACTTCGATTAATCTTTTTATATATAAAAATGAAACGCCGTGTCTTGAAACGCTAAAACTTTAAAACCGCTTGATCGATTTGGATATTTATTTTTTTCTTTTGTTCGTTTTAACTAACAAGTGGTTTAAAAATAAAAATAATAAGAAAATTTCTGAAGAAAAACTAAAAAATAATATAAGTAATTTTGTATGGAAAATTACACCGCCGCGCCGCGTATTGATTGCGACAATAATCATAATCGGTACACCGATGTGTGCAGAACGCTGTTTTAATCAGTCTACCTTTCCATACATATCCTATCATTTAAGAAAACAACGGGAAAAACGGGACAACGGGCGCTATTTTAAGATGAAAAAATCCAGTATATAGAGTCGAAGATCTGTCGTTTGTTGAATTGAGTTTCCTTGGTTAAGCGATTCATAGAATGATACCTATCAATACATACCATGTAAATTTTAATTATTTAAGTTATAAAATAAAAATTAAAAACGAAATTGTTTACTAAAACTCAATTTATTCATTTGCAAGCTGTTACAATAAAGACTGGCAAAACAACGTCTGTCGGATTCAGCTATTTTCTTTAAATAAATTTGAATCATATTACGCTAGTTATCCGTCAAGTTTCAGAAAAATTAAAAATTCTATTTAAAGTCATATTAAAATTATTTCCTGTGCAAATTTCATTGGCCTTGACACTTGGATTAGAGGGCAGCTTAACCGCTAAAGTCTGGGGAGCAGTTTTGAAATTCGCACCCATTTCGGCGAGTTGGCAAATCGGTGTTGTTTATTAATCAAAAAGTTGTTGTCTAAACGGGCGTTGAGTCTTGGCACTAAAGTGTAGTTTTAACTTTTACAACAACGGTAGACAAACGTGTTTTTCCTTCACTGGCGCAAAATATTTGACAGATGTTGTCAAATTTTAATATTATCGTAACGCTAATACGTTTCGTAATTAGAATTCATTAATACAATACGAGTTTTTGAACAAAATTTTCAAATACATTAAAATTTATGAACGGTGCTTTAGACATGTCAACTTTTCAAATTAAATTATTAAGAAATCTCATTCTAATAATGCGTTTGAATAAGTTTAAGAATGATAAAAATGTTATTGGGATTATTAAAAAAATATTATAAGAACGATATATGATCCATCAAAGTGACTATTACACCTTGATAAAACAAAAAATTGTACGAAAAAAAAACACATTCTAATACAATAAAACTTATAAGACAATCCTATTTATATCAAAAATAATTGATCAAAAGAATTTCCTTCAATTAATAATTTCTCCTCACACAACAAATAATTACCGCAAAACCCATATCCATTCACAACAAGAAGCTCACACTGCCGAAATTTCAATCGCACACTAGTCACAAGCTTACAACTAATACATTATACAGGTCAAAGCTTAACCCATTTAACTCCGGGTCTTATTTGGGCTCGCGGACGCAGCAATCAGCTCCCCTGACCCATTAACGTGCGGTTCGTGTGTTTGTCGCTCGTTTGCTTGGGCACACTGTACATATGCGAAGCTCATATAAATGTCCACCGTTAACTTCTCACGTAAGAATAATTAGGCCCGTACACGTTTGAGAACCGGCGGTGTGTTAACCCATACGCGGCTTGAGATTCGAGCGGTCTTATTGTATGGGATTTGTTTGCAAGTGGTGAATTACCAATCGGATTGAACACAGTTTGAGAAATGTAGGTCAAATGTTTGTTCTGTTCTTGAAAATTATATTAAACTAGTTTGACCCGGCAGACGTTGCCCTGCCAGTCTGTATAAGATAAGATTTACGACAGTTTAATAATGTATCAATGTTGTATAAAATTTTATATTTGAAAAGTTTTTTCATTGACATGGAATTTATAAAAAAAAAATCTCTATGACATTTCATTGGACATGTCACGAAAATTAAACTGAAATCAGATTGAGAACTAAATAACAAGATTTTTATATTATTTAGGCTTTTATAAATTTGTTGAAATGAAAACGCACGAAGGGCTGTATTTTTCACTACACGTGTATCGCGTGACGCGTGCCATTTTCCGGAAACGGAAAATTCACGTGTATTTGTATTTTTTTATGCGAATGTGTGTTTTTTTCTTCGTATAGACTCGTTCGGGTGAATTTTCATATAAATTCGGGTACGCTGCACGTGTGCAAAAAGTATGTTTCATGTCTGCTTTAACATTTTAATGATACATTTTTGTGGCGTTAGTGGAATGCTAAAGCGTAATTGATTGCGCACGAAATGCGTACTTTCAAATGAACTAATTATTTAAATTTGATTCAAAAAGGTATGTTAATTATTTCGATTCGTTAGCTTTTTGTAAATTGAACGTGAAGGGAAACTTTTATATACATGTCGATTTTGATATAAAGAATAGTTTTAATGGTAAGTTAACTTCGATATTTATTATTTTTTCGAATATATTTTAATGAAAAAATTAGTTTTTCAAGCACACACTCAAAAGAAGCAGATTAATTATTATTTTATGAAGTATATACTCACCAAGTACAGCTCAATACAGCTGCACCTTTATCCATCTATCTATCTATCTTACTATTATAAAACCGAAAGCTTCTTAGTCTAATATATAACAAAGTATACTATGAACGTCACCACTAGGGATTCTTTTCATTATTCAAATTTATGATTAATAAAATATTTTTGTGATATATACCTATTGAAAAAAAATATTATTCATTGATCATGAAGGTAATTAATTAATTAAGCAATAATAATAATTTCATTAATTGTTGTTATATTGATATTTTGAATTAATTGTATAAATACCGTTGCCAGGAATTTTTTATCGATAATATCGGCATTGGTAAACGTCGCACATTTCTTGCGGGAAGGGGTGTATCTACTGTTTTGATAATTTGATGGTTATCATTGCATAAAATATTAATATTTTGATTTCATGCTTAAAAATAAGTATAACTTCGATAATCGACTCACAACAGACACCGACACTTTTGCGGTGAAAATATAAAATTATCATAATTAAATGATAGTTAAAAGGACATAAGGACAGATTTATGTCTGACCTTATGTTTTTTGAATAAATTGATTAATATTTATTTTCTTCCTCACCAACAAGATTGTGGTTAATTAAAACTTTATGTTGTAATAATTTTGTATGCGACCGATGGATAAAATCACGGACTAACATACTCACTCAATAATTCAAAATTTATTATATTATTACATTTAACATTCGTAAACATACAGTGGAATAAATATAAAAATTGGAGTTCGTTTCAGTCAGGAATTCATTCCTTTTTAAAAAACAAAGCTTGAAGATTTCAAATATTTGCAAAAATATCTCCGTTAAAGCCCTTTCAATTGATCTACCAAACATGTAAATTTTCTAAAAAAAAAAATTGTAAAACTTTTATTCGTAGAAGTAACCGTTTTGGAAATAATTTGGTTTAAAGAGTTGTCACTGACAATATGCAGTCCTTAACGGTATGTATGTGGCGAGTTCAAAAATTTCTCAGAAAATCGAACTTTTCAACAAAAAAAAAATGCATAGAATATAAAATATTTAAATATTTGTCCGTGAAAAGA
>JAOXNN020000029.1:1437559-1479476 GCA_028571205.2 Hydropsyche betteni | reverse complement strand
CAATGTGGCGTTGGAATAGACATAAAAGGGGGTATTATATCTCAGTAACATTTTCAATTTTTTTTTCGTATAGAATCGCCGTTCACAAAAACGTTTTGGCTTCGTCCAGTGTCTACTTTGAAACAGTATTTAGTAATGAATCAACGACGAAAGTACAAATGGAATTTATGGATATAGAAATTGTCAAGTCGGTACTCGAATATTGCTATACCGGAATTATAAGTAAGCAAGGGTTTTCGTATATTTTTCTGATAACAAGTGTCCATATTCTTATAATAAATTTATTTAAACATGTAGGAGTGTCAGAGAAAAATCTGGAAGAAATAATGCTGTTTGCCAAGTTTTTAGAAATTAATCCAATTATTGAAGGTTGTATAAAAATATTAGGAAAAAAAATGGATTTTTCAAACTTTTTTTCGACTTGGAAATTAGCTCAATCGCAAAATTTAGAAAAATTGAAGAACATCGCATTCGAATACGCCAGGCAGAATTATGAAATGGTATTTTTTTTCAATTCGCTTGAAATTCTATTTATTTAATCGTCATTATGCTATTATACATCAGTAATTAACGATTCAGGTTTCTCAATCGCCAGCGTTTTTGAATTTCAGTGATTCTGAAATTTCAGAATTACTTAACTCCGATATAATTGTTATAAGTGAAACAATCGTTTTCAACTCGGTGAAGAAATGGATAAATCATGATAGCACATCTAGAAAACAATATCTGGATAAATTTTTAAAATACATTAGATTTGAATATTTACCTGGAAATGTCAGTTAAAAATATCAATATTGCTTTTAGAAATGTTACATAATTTTTCTGGTTTTTTTTTTTTAGATTTTGAAGAGTTCTGAATTTCAATCCTTTTGCTCTGATAATTCATCAAATGAATGCTTAACTCAAATTATAAATGCTCAGCAAAGGAAAAATGATAAGAAATTCAAACCTTCTGATGGAAACATAAGAGAATCTTATACTACATTAGCGGTTGTCGGTTCTAGTTTTGATGTTGTAAGTAAACATTATGTTATACATTAACAGGTTAATTTATTAATACAAAGTTAATATTGAACCAATAAAAAAAAAAACAGAAGCCAAAAACTATGGAAATATTTGATTTGAGAAACGAGAAATGGACGAAAATAGAAGATTTTGAATTCAATAAAACCGTATTTTCTGCTGTATTGTTAGAACATAAACTGATGCTGATTGGAGGTACAAAAGAAACTAGTGCTGTTAACGCAGTAAGTATGAATTAGAATTAATAGAGAATCAAAATATTTTTATGACTCAAAAAATACTATTTTAGGTTCAGAGCTATGATTTAAAAACGGGTACAATGGAAAATCTGCCACCAATGAAATATAAAAGAGAAAGACTATCAGCAGTAGAATTCGAAGGAAGTGTGTACGCGATAGGTGGACTTATGGACAAAACTTATCTTGCTAACGTAGAAATGTAAGTAAATTATGCACTGTAAATTTATTTTCATTAGATAATTCCATATATTATAATATGGTAAATGTAGGTGGGATCCATTATTAAAACTATGGAAAGAACTTACACCGATGACGATAGCGCGATGTTTATGCGAAGCCGTGATTTTAAATCAAGAGATTTTTATTGTTGGAGGTTATAATGGAGAACACCTTTCTGATACTGAAAGCTATAATCCAATTACTGATAAATGGACGAAACGTACTTCTATGAATGAAAAAAGATCCGGTGCTGGGGTATGACATAAAAATAAAAATTTAGGTTTTAGATAGTTAAGTTATGTTTTGTCTTTTTCAGCATCTGAACTTTTTTATATCAATTTTAAATATTTTATGCGGGATTCTATTCATTTTTAGGTGATTGTTTTTAATGGTTATTTATACGCTGTGGGTGGAATATCTAACGATTTTTCAATAACTGCTGAAAGGTATGATCCGAAAATTGAAAAATGGACTATGATCCATTCATTAAAAACTGCTATTTGCTCGATGGGAGTGGGAAAGCTCATGGGGAAATTCGTGATCATAGGTTAGTTCTAAACACATGTTTTGTTTACGTATACATATTTGTGTTCAGAAAAATATTTTAATATAAACTCCGGCTTTGAGAACAATTCGAAAAATAATATTAGTGTTATTTTAAACAATTTTCAGGTGGGTCGCCAAGTGAGAAAGAGTATCTGTCATCAGTGGAAATGTACGACGATGAAAACGATATCTGGATTTCAATGCCATCTATAAACGAACCCCGACGCATGTTAAGAGCAGTTGAAGTTCCTTGGCCATTGGCTAAAGCTGTTTTGTCTAGAAAAGTTTCATAATAATTTTATTAATATAAGTACATGTACGTTTCCACTTGTTTCATAAATTCTATTATTACTTGATATTAATATAAAATTGATTATTTGAAGTGCTATATAGCGTTTCATTTTTTTACCCTGATCCCCCCCTAATTATAGCTCTAATTATATATATTTTTTAAATCCATATAATTTTTATGAATTATTTCACTCAATTTGAAAATTTTTCGTTTATAGAATATTCCAGTTTTTTCGGGAACAGAATATTTGGTAATATGTGTTTATGCTTATTATAAATAATTAGAACATGTTTTATTATATGAAGGGTTCGGTAGAAAATAAGGCTAAGTGACATTTGTCACTTTCGGAGATATTAAGAAAAACAGTTTACATGCATTTTCATGTAGATGCAAATATAACTAGGAGTAGCCCAAAATAGTACTGTTATCTTTCGAGAGAATGTGGAATTATTTATTAATTTTCGTAAAAAAAATACTGATTTTTTCAGTTTATTAAAGAAACTCAAAACGGATAACTTAAATAAATATTTATTTTTCGTTTTTGCCCACAAGATTTTGGTTGATCGAAAATAATTATTGTAATTATCTTGCACTCATCCGATAAATGTATATCTTGGCTTCGTTTCAGTCCTCGATAATGTTAAATTATAAAAAAAACTTATATTTTGAAAATGTAGCATGATAATAAATATTTTTAAAATTATTTGGCCATTCAACTGCTTTGTTCATTTCACAAGAAGTTTTTTCGACCATCTTTTGTAACATTCGAGTCATTAAATTTACATACATAAAAAATATACAAATTTTTCACTCCAAACGAAACCTCAAACAAATCAAATTCGACCATCGCAAATATTTTTTACGAATATACGAAAAATACAAAAGGAACGTTAGTTACATATTCATGGTAGTTACCACAAACGGACAAAAATCGGCAACCATAACACACAATATATGCAGAGAAATAAATCGAACTTCCGCCATCGACAATACACATTCAAAACGACTTAACCAATCGAAAAACCACCAAACACAAACTCAAAATGACCGCATCTTCGCACCGAAAACGGCCTCCGATTTAACGACGCCATATTCCGGATACCTGGTAAACATATTTCGAGTCCGAGCGTTCATTTTTCGGCCATGTACCCGACGTTGGTAGCTAATTCGCAAAACCGTGAATTATTAACCGGTGTAAGCCGGCTGAATACCGAATGAGCGGACTCGGTCACCTTAATTTAAACTGTCACTTACAGCCAACGCCGCAAAGTGCCTCTATATATATTTATATATATATTAAATATATGTGTGTGTGTGTTTTGTAAGTCTTGTGAATATTATTACTATATAATATCGCGAATTATTTTATGTGCGCGTTAAGCCGGGGCTTAAGTGCCCGTCAAGAAATTTGTCGTTATCAATTTTGCTGAATAGTTAAAGATGGAAATTCGATTGGGGAGAGTCGTTCGTGTTGTGTTTAAAATGTGGATCGAATTATTGTTTTAGTGTCTATTGAATTTTGAAATATTTTTTTAAGCGCGATATCGTCTGATAATTTATTCATTGGTTTAGGTAAGGTACTTTCAATATTTTATTTAGGGTTGTGAAATTCTCGGAAGTTTCTGTGAACCGAGAAATTTCTTTTCTCAGAATTTTCGGAACCGTTTTTTTGCTATTAAATTATATAATAATTTGTAAAAATTTTTTTTTTTTAATATCGAACATACAAAATATAATAAAAATTGTACGAGCAAGGTCATTAATAAAACACTCAAAATATTAATCCTATTAATTATGTATAAATTGAAAGCTTTTAATTGCAATAATTCTAAAGCATTTCAATATGATTAAGTTACATTCACATTATAATATACATATTATGCATGCAGTACTATAATATTATTGTACTGTTACTATACACATTCAAACGATTAAATTTATTTAAGTTACGTTTATACCAATATAGTATATATATAATACTATAATATTGCGGAATCTTTTCAAAAAATTTCAAAGACTGTTCTCGATTGTCAACAAAAAAACTAATATACTGGAAATATGATTATTAAACGTCGATAGAGTGTTTATTTATATATAAAAATACACATCCTTATACCGAAGAGTATTGGCCAATTTACAAATTTATTACGTGTAAATATGGAAATAAATAAAAGCGATCCAAAATTGCGTCAATTTCCTTCGACATCAAAACGCGATATCGCCGCGAAATAAAACGCGGGAAAAAATACGAAAAAAAACGGTTATAAAAATATCTTCGTGTTACTTTTTACGAGCATATCTCACGTTTCCTACATAAATATTTGATTCGTTTGCGAGGGAGACGAAAAAACGAGGATCCAATTTTAAAACTTGGCGACGCATAATACGAGGGGCGGTGTAGAATACGCGAAAATTCCCAACATAATAATATAATAATATATAATATATATAAAAATGAGGTGTTTTTCCTTAGCGTAAGCGCTCGTATTTTTTATTTTTGCTTATTTCGTAGAGCGCCGTTTGATATTGTCGAATTTGTATTTTCATAGAATTGTCCTTTATGTGTTTCAATAGAAATAATAAAAATTTATTTTGATTGTTTGAAAATTTTGGTTTATTCTATTATTGATTTAAATACGTTTTTATATTAATTACGAGTTTTTATTAACTGAAAATTTTTATTTTGATTTAGAAAATGATTTTAAAGACCTATTTAAAATTGAAATTCAGTATGAGAATATTTAAATTAAAAATGTTAGATGACACTATAAACGATGACCTTTTTTTAATTGAGACATCAACATACACTCACTGTTAAATAATCACTAATTTGATATCATATTTAACTTACAATTTAGAGTTAAAATATTAATTATAGAAAAAAATAGTCCTCAACGATACGTATAAGGGCAGACCAAAAATTTCGTCATTTGGTTTCGTTTTTGTGCCCTAGTTTTAAGAATCGGTTAGATATCTGCATGTTTGATACATCAATCAAAAGGATTTAAACAAAGATATTTTTAAACAAACTTGAAAACTTTGGACTTCGTTTTTTTTTTGAAACAAGAAATATCAAAAAACTCAAGCTCCCTTTACTTCAGTAATTCTTTGACAACTAATGCATCATATTTCTGATAGATTTTTGTTCATATTTATTTTTGTGCTCCTGTTTAAGAAAACAAACAAAATGGTAAGATTTGTCTGCTTATATTATAATATTTTTCAGTGTGCAAGTGTAAGATTTTAGATTTTTTCTTAGAAATCAAAAAAATAATAATAACTCAAAAACTATGATACTTTGGACTAAGGTGTGTATGGTTTAAAATAATTCAAATAACACAATCTATCACATATTTAAATCTTAACGGAGGCCTTTAGACCACCTGTATAACAAACTAAAAAATTAAATTAATTTTTTTATCAATATTCGACGATCCTATAATAACATCCAAAAAAAAACTAACTCAAAAAACTCAAACGAAATAGCATTTCAATCGAAAAATTCAAATATTTTTTCTCCAATCAATAGGGACAATCCCTACAAGAGCCCCCACGACAAAAACACTTAAAAGAATCGTCATCATCATCATCGGGCTCTCGATCCTGCAGGATAAGCTCGCCCCCGTTCAATTTCGGGACTCACCCTCGTCCTTATCTATGGCAGTACATTACCGAATTAATTCCATCTTAATTATATCATTTATCCTGGGGATTTGCGGTCTTTCAAGCCCCGGGAGACTTTCGCCTCGTTTTGATTATCAATTAATCTTTTTTTCGTGGAAAAGCACGAGCATTTTAAAAGTTGAAAAATTTGTCGTTTAATTATCGACGAAGCATTACGGCTCTAATCTCTTTACAAGTATTAGTTATTGTAGATGTTTTGTCTTTGGAATTGGTTTAATATTATAAATTGTATTGAAATTCGCAAACTATGATACGTAATCTAATAAAGATCTTTAATTTTTTTCTATCTGAAGCGGAGAGGGATGTTTTCTGTCAGGCTCATCGGAAAAAAATAATAATGTTAAAGGAAAAAAACGCATGATTCATGACGTCTTTAATCAGCTTAGTATCATTTTTTTTTCAGCAAGGCGTAGTATTTTGTTCCGTCGCGTCCGATAAAGCCTTCATCCGTCAAAATTTATCTAGCGTTGTGTGTTTGTTTTTATGTTTAGTTTCGTATTCTATAGATTTCGTATAGTTTTTAATGTCGTGGGTTTTCATTTGGGCCATGAAAAGGAAATTCATTTCACATGGGAAATTTTGTATTTTCGTTTATATAAAAGAAAATCATTTGATTTATTTCCGCGATGATCAATCAAAAGTTTTTTTTTAAATATAACTCAATTGGAATGTAAATTAAATTTAGAACATTTTTAAAAAATGAACATGGATACAATTATATTATTAGATCATCGTTATTTTAATTGACAAAGTTTCTAATTAAATTACTGTTTTTTAGGATATTTAAAAAAAATATCATTGAAGACCGTTTTGAAATATTATGATTTTATTAGTTATTAACTATTATATAAGAAAAATCATTGACTTTATACGTTCAATGAGATGTAAATTGATATTTTAATCAATTAAATTAATTTATTTTTATAAAAATCGATTAATAAAATCTCAAATCCTCATAAAAAAACAATAAACAATACCGCTTCTTACATTATTTCGATTCACACAGCCAATTTTACAAAACCTAAATCGTCCACTTAGACGCAGCAAAAAACGCGCATTCATCAAACTTTTTCAACACCCCTAAATAAGAACATGCATAACCTTTTAGCCGAAGTTAAAAAAGCATCATATAATTTATTAAATTAAATTAAACATGTCTTGCACGTCTCGTAATAGCTTTAACCGTTTGAACCGAAACAATATGGAGCACCTACGTACGTTTGGGGTCAAACCGTATAAATTCACTCCAGACTCATTTATAACCCAGAATATACTACATTTACCGAATATACTGTCTATGAGGGATGTAGATTCGAAGTCCTCAATTTAATTGATGGTTGTAGTCGCAATAGTTGAATTTTGAAATCGATCGCCTTCAAATTGTTTAACGTTTGGAGAATTTCGGATATTGAAACTGTGTTTAAATTTTATATTGTTAAGCTTCAGTGTATCGTATTTAGTGAATATTCAAATCATGAAATTTAAATTAGTAATCTCAATCAATATTGGACATAGCGAATTTTGAATCTATACACCGCATTCACAATATACAGCAAGAGGTCTAACATATATTCGGTGTCCTAAAAAAACTCGGGTTCGCAGTACACGACAACCCAATTAGACCTATCGGTCGTCTAGACGAGGCCGATATGTTGTGTGTGTGTTTAGTCTGGTACAAAAGTGTTTTCGAAAAAATACATTTTGGTTTGTATTGAACGTAAGATGTATAATTTACGTCTGGCGAAGAAAATTAAGGATTTTCCCAACAATTTCGGTTCGATTCGTACAGGCGTTAAGTGGGTTTTACGTCTGTCTAGGGTTTGAGATGTTAATTAATAATTCGTATTGAATTAATTGATGGTTTCGTTTTAAACGAGTGCAATGTTGTGTAAAGTGTGGTTATTAATTATTCAATTAATTCTGAATGTTTTCGGGAATCGATAGATAAAAGGTTCTCGATTTACGTTGATACGAATAAACATATTCCATATTCATCACATAATACAGATTTTACATTCAAAATTCAACATTTTAAACTTCAAATTAAAAATATTATTATAATAATCAAATAATCTCAATATTACATTCCATTGGGTTGAAGTTTAAAAGATATAATATGCAATAATAAATCTGCAATATGTTTTCAAAACTATCATTTAATTAAAAAAAACAATAAAACGAACAATTTCATCGATAAGCAGAAAGTATTGTGACACCTGGAAAATATTTCTGATACAAAACAAACAATCAAAATGAAACAAAACCGAAATTGCGAAAGTGCATACGTGCTCGTACGAGATAAGTCGAGAGTTATTGCATATTGCGGGTATCCGTTATACTCGGGTTATTTAACAGATATTCCCGGGAATTCCCGATCCCGAATTGTTCAGGTGGATTCCGGAGTGCATTCGAAATGCACGTGTGTGCATGTGTCGAAGTATATATGACGTGTGCATTATTCCGTATGTTGGATATGCGTTACGTTGTATGTGCATGCGCTTAATTATCGGACTTTATAACAAAGGAAGATTGCAACAATGGATGGATGTTTGAATGAAATAATGGAGGTAGTGGTCGTTGTTTTCTATGAGTTTCGTTGAAATGATGGTTGAAATGTTTGAAGTATGTTTCTACAGTTTTTGCACTTCAAACTCAACAATAATTGACAACGGTCTCAATAATACTTTCCTACAGTTGAATCTGAAGTGTAAAAACTGTACGTAGCTTGATTGTGATTGAAATATTCTTGATTTTATTGAAAAGTGATAATGAATGAAATATGCAGCGTTGATAACAGTAAAATTTTGAATCTGAAGGGTGAAAACTGTTTGAAAACGGTTTTAAAAATACATTCCAATGGTAGAATTTGATTGGTAAAAAGTTTTATTTGATTCTTAACAGGTTAAATTTGGAGTGTGAATGCTGTAGTTACACATGAAAGAAAGGCGTTTAACAAAAATTATTTACATATATTTTTTTTAATATTAAACGCGTAAATTTTTAGAAATTAATATAATTGAGTTACATTTGGTATGGGAAGCAGATGAATATGATAACTCAAAATTTTTTAGAAATCATTCAGTGTTCAAGAATTTAACTCGTAAAAAAGCAAAAAAATTCTATTCCATCAGAAAAACCTTATAAACAACAATTTTTCGACAAACTTATAACAGAAAACAAAAATATCCAACGAAACAATTTATTCACCGACAAAAATACCGAAACCCACTCAAATCCACCGAAAAGAGGTGCACCGCCGCATTATTCGATTACGCCGCAGAAAATTCGATTTCAGCAACGTCCCCGGCACAAAATACGCGAAAACTCAAATAAATACTGAAAGCCACGACCACGGCACAATATGACTTATGAAATGGTTGTTTTCAGCCCCGAACGTGACACCGACCCGGCCGCAATACGAAGGTTCGTTAGTCTTTGAAACCGTGCATCCCAGTTTTCCATATACAAATTCGTAACTAAATTACCTACTACTGTTCCTAGCTTAACTATCGTGTGTTGTACGACCGAGGAATACCCTATGGTGTGTGTGTGTGTCGCTTTGTGTGGATGTTGGATGTGCGTGAAGTTTTATGGATGAGGGGATGAATTCTGAATGCTGGTCGGTAAAGGGTGACGTAATTTTTTATATTGTTTGTAATATGATATGAATGGAATTTAGTATATACTAGCTGAACCTGGTATACGTTGTCCTATTGTTTTAATGATATAAAAACCTTCTCGATAAAAAAAATATTTGTTTTATATTGAGGGGAAAAATTTTTTTTGCGGACCGTTCCGTTTTGGGTTCCGGGAAATATGGTCGCCCTATTTTAATGTTTCTAAAAACCTTCTACACAAAAAAATAAATATACAAGCTAATTTTCATGGTGATCGGTCGAACGGTGTTGGAATGAAACGGCAACACACCAAAAGATATAAAAACATCCATTTTTATATATGTATATAGATACTGTTTATATACTGTTAATTAGTTTAATGGGCCTGTCTTGTTTGATGGTTCGAGAATCAAAGGCAAATGGTTTATTGTGTGGTTAGTAAATAAATGAAATTATCCAGCGTGAAATTACCTGAGATGAATTAGTAAGGAATAATTTAGATATTTGACTTTTTCAAAGTTGTATATATATTCCTAATTAGTTATATATGAAAAATATTTAAAATATATTAATATACGAAGAGTTATTAATATTTGAAGATTTTATTAAAACATAGACTTAATGATGAACATTAATTCTGATTTAGATTAGTAAAAGTTTGTATGTATTTGTACTTATTACGATGTATTTTACTGTATTTATTTAATTTGATTTTTTGAATAGTCGAAATTGAAAATTTCTCATTAAAATGTACCCAATCCTCTTTTTACTCAGGGGATACGTTCCAGAGACTACCGTGTAAAAAAATCGTATGGTGACAACATAAAATTTGAAATTGAAAACTCTATCTAGATATTTAGATAGAACATCCATCCAAATGTACTTTATAAAAAATATGTAAATATGTATGCTACGTTAAATTGAAAAAAACCGTATAATAAAACAATCAGTTATTCTTTCATGCACCGTGTTATTTCGGAACCGAGTAAAAATAGATTCGGTATACTTTATATGTATTTATACTTATTATTACAATGTATGTAAAATATTTTTTTAAATACTTGAAATTCTCAACGAAATACTTTGAATAGTCGATTTGCTATCGACATAACAGTTTTCATACAAAAAAAAATCCAATATCCAATTAAAACAAGGCTAAGATACATTAAAATGATTGAATATATACACGTTCGTATATATCGCAATATTAAATTATTTCGAAACGTTTCGTTTGACAATTTCCGATTCAGCGGACGATCGCTCTGAAATTAGTTCGTTCGTCTTTCTTCATTATCGGTTCGCGGTTCAATTAACTCGACTATTGTTGTTCGATAATTCGAAACGTGTTTCGAATTCGACAAATATATTTATTGCGCTACATAATTTACACGTTACGTATACGTAATGGCGAATTGTAACTTTTCAATTATAATTTAATTAATGTGAGAATCGCAGGATAGTAATAATGAAAAAAAAAACGACGTGCAGTTTCATTCCTTTGGTTCCTTTGAGCTAGTAATGTCGCACTAATGAGCTGTCCTTTTCATAGTGTAATACGCGTTTGAATAAATGTTTTATTAGCTTTCTTTTTGTTTTATATTTTTTAAACTAGAACAAATTGTAAGATAGTCGACTGTTAGTATATTAATCGTATTTAACAAAAATAGTCAAAATTAATTTGATTATATAGATGGTTATAAAAAAATGTGAAGGGTTTGAAAAACATAACTTGTTTATTTGCAATCTTTTTTATAGATAATAAAAAAACCTTTGGAGATTAAAATCGTTACATATGAAGTTCAGTAAAACCTGCCGAATTTTTCAATTCCATTGAATGGAACTCAGAGAAAATATCGGCAATATTTAAAGCAAAAGGAATTGATTAATAAGTTGTGAAGCAATTTTTATTAAAAAATGTACATCCATCAATGTACAAAAATGTTTATTTTTGAATAGTTAAAAAAATAATAAAAAAGATTGAAAATGTTTATGTTACGACTTTTGCAAAACCTTCAGTTTTTCAATAGCTATCCTATACATACAAATTTTTATAGAAAAAATATGATAATATCATAGCTTAACTTGTAAAGTACAGAAAAAAAATGATTAGACATTCCATTTGGACGCACCCTGCATTGAGAAGAATTATATTTTTTATACCAGAAAAAAACCCAATGAATTTATCATAGCAAGAAATTACGACACCGAGGGGGGCAAGAAGATGGGAATTTATCATGGGAAATCATCTTTTGACGTGGAATTAGCGAAACGATATAAAAGTCAAATTCGAGCGAGCAAATTATACAATGGCTTACCGAGAATCGCGATCCCTGCCCCCGTTAGTATTTCTGCGCAAAATATTATATAATGAATAAATTTGTGTATTTCACTTTCCGATATTTTGCGACTTTCGTGTCGAAATTATGTAAAGCGACAGAGAAGCAAAAGACATTCATTTTGTTCGAGGTGCAAATTTGTATATAATAGCTATAATTTATTATTTATATACAATCTGTGACGGAAATCTGATGATTTTCGAACAAACACTAAACAAATCGTTAAATAAAATATTACAAATTTTCTTGTCCGTTATGAAATCAAATGAATGAAACAAAATTAAATTATTTCTATCCTATATGTAAAATTAAATAAAAAAAAAATCGGTACTATTAGGTTTGAGGTTGAACTGAATTTTATTTACTTAACCTAACTTAACACTTAAGGGCACCTAAATGTTTGGTTAGATTCGGTTAAGTTAAAAAAAATCAGTTCAACCTCAAATCAAGTAGCACCAAAAAATCATAAGAATAAGACGACGACATTGAAAAACTTTAATTCAACAAAAATGCTATAAATATCAGGAATCCTTGAATTTTGATGAACTTACACATTTTAATATATAAATTAAAGCGAGATTTAATCAATGCTTTGTTGTTGCCATTTATTTCAGTGTACGGATCTGTCGTCGCCTCGGGTCCTTAGAACGGGGGTGCCCCCTATTTATCAATGTAAATTAATTTTACTTGAAAATTATTAACAGTCTGCTAAATATTCAAAAGGAGGTATCCGGCAGTATCTCTCCTTTCTCCCGGTTATATCCCCGCCGGTATATACGCGCTTTATTTTTTCGTCCTATTTTTGCACGTCGGGCGAAATTTCCATTTAGATTTATGTAGACTCGAACGCGCAGTAGTTCGTCTTCGGGCCGGAAAATGCCTTTTTTCAGCTGGAGTCGAAAAAAAATGAATTGGCGGCGCTCAATTAGCACATTTATTTGGGTATAATGGCGTGAAATTATTTAAAATGCGAGCGAACCGGACGGAGTTTCGCAATTGATTTTTCTTTCCGTTTTTAAGGAGCTTCCGTTGGTTTTTTTTCGATCGATATTTTACGATTTGAGTGTAGTTTTTTCCTCAGATTTATCAAAATAATATAAAGTACATATTTTTTAGTTATTTATGTCATGAGTAAGCAATAAATAAAGATAAGTACAATGTATAGTTTCTATTAGGGAGATCAAATTTATTGTAATTTTCATTTAAAGAAGATCTAGTGTTTTTTTTAATAACTACCGGTATACCGGTTAATTAAATTTTGTATAAATACTCGGGAAAAAAGCAGAAAAAAGAACGAAAAACTAAAAAAAAAAAACCATAAACCTACACGACCCAATTGTTTTTAGGAAAAGGTTAAATGATTACATAACGCTTCTTTAGCAGCTGTCGTAGCCAATTTCCTGTACATATTTGTAATATAAAATATGTATAATGTAAAAGCTCACTACAGTAGAACCTCGATTATCCGGACTAAACGGGGATGGACAAAGTCCAAATAGCAAAAAATCTGGATAATCGAAAAAACGAAAAATTGTGAATTTATGAGAAATAAAATAAAATGATTTATATACATTTTTGGTGTTTGTAATCATATCTGCAACTTTTAAGACGTATTTATTTTTAATATTTTTGTTATTTAATACTGCTAAAGTTTGCGAACATAATATAAAATCGCCATGGTACTGTAATCGTTGGTTCCCAAGATAATAATGAATGAAATCATAATTTTTAACGCTATCTATAAAAAGATTTTTAACTCGAAATTTTTCAAACATAAAATCCTGTTACGTTATATTATAGATTGATCACCATCATAGTCGAGTCTTTCATGAGTCCATATAATTTTGTTACGTATACTGGACGCGTGTTATATAAAAAAATAATATATTTTTTTTGATCAATCCGGATAATAGAGGTTCTACTGTAATAAAAAAATTTACCATAAACGTAATCACATACAAATAGACCAAAATCGGAGGTTAAAGTCAGAAATATTTCGAAAAAAATACTCGAATTTTTTTTTTTTTTTTAAATCCCACTGATCACAAACACCACAAAAAACCATCACCGCCGAAAATTAAACATCAACCCCAAACAAAAAAAAACCCTTACGCCGCAAACAAGCGCGCGTTTGACAGTGGCACGCAAGAGACCCAGATCCGTCACGACGACCCGCCAAAGGCGAAACTTCCTTTTCGGAATTTTTTCCTCGTTTCGGGTCCGGGTCCGTAGCTTTGCTCAATCAGGCGATCGAAATGGATCCCCGGGAGACCTGCGAAATCAGATCTGCTCCTGGATCGCCTCCTTCACCTGCAGATCCACCCCCGTGACCGAACCACCCCTCCGTTTGGAGGTGCGATTGTTAAATGGCGGGATTTTGCTTTTTCGAGAAGGTTAATGCGGTGGAAGATAATTATTATGTTTTGATTCGAATCTGTTTTCAATTGGTGGGTTTATGTTGATTTTTTTTTTTGGAGCGAAGAAGGTGAGTGTGGTCAAATTTTTAATTTTGGTCCTTGTGCCGCGTTGTCGTCGTATTCACACATACAAAATTTCCAACCGCGTAATTTTTGTGCAATGTATAAAGAAAATAATTTGAAAATTATACAACGTTTACTTTCAATTTTTTTAAGAAAAACTATTCAAGGTAATACAGCATTTTTAGTAAAAAAAATTTGAAACGTGTAATAAATATTTTAATAATTACTGCACACATGAGTGATTTAAGCAAAAAATTGTCTTTCGTGACATTTTATGAACGTATCTCATTCATTCGCACATCAAAATCAATAATTATGATTAAAACTAATATCCTTTGAAATCAGATTAATTTATGGTAATATGTAGAAATTAGGATAATTAAGGTGTAAGAAAATTTTATCATAATACACGAGGCTTTGTGAGATTAAAAGTAATAATAATAAAACAAGTATTTTTTTTAAATTGTCATCACAAGTGTAAAAAATTATAGAATTTTAATACAGTATAGATGCGCTTTACAATTTTACTGTAAATCAGCGATTATATCCAATGACGTCCCGATGGCATGGGCAAACAAGGCCATGCCTAATGGCGGGAAATTTTGAAGGACGGCAAAATAAATTTAGTAATAAACATTTTTCTTTATAAAACATATTCGATGAAAAAAAAATAACAAGAGTAAGTTTTCAACCACATTTAACATTGCTTGATGGACTTTGAAACATATTTTTAGAGAATGCAACATTTTGAACGCTGTTAGGCAAACCTAACAGCAGAAAATTTCTCGGGACACCACTGATTATATCAGCTAACAATTTGTATGCGTATGAATGAGCCAAATAATGATAGTCAATATTATATTTGAAGGGCTCGGCAATAAATGTTGATAAGCGCCAAAATTATAAAAATTGAGTTTCTTTTATTTACTACAAAAATTATTACTTTTGCTACAGAAATCAATAAATAATTCCACATTCTCTCAAAAGATGACAGTACTATGTCGGGTAACTCCTAGTTTTATTCACATCTAAATACATGTAAACTGTTTTTTGAAAACTTTTTTTTTTAATATCTCCAAAAGTGACAAATGTCACTCGGCACTATTTACTACCGAGCCCCTCATTTCATCGAACACTTGACATCCCAAAAAATCAACGTCCACAATTTTCGCGCGCTCTTCCCGATTTCACCCATCCACGAACGGAATCCTTTTATTTATTTGTCATACCCAATACAAAGTAGAAGGTCTACTTAGAGACCCACCTCTCCCATCTCCCGATCCCATCACAGAAGGCTCGTTTCGACGGGGAGGAGGTACTTTTGCCGCGCAGACCCAAAGCCGTGTTAAATTAGATTTATTTCACCTGCTGGAGGCGGGCTCCACATGAAAAACTTGACTAATTGGTCCGTCGAAGCCGAAACGAATGATATTTCTTCTTGTTTTCGGCTAAACAAACTGCGCCATTCGAGTCGCGTACTGCTTGCCGGTGCTAATTGGGCGTCATCGTTAACGATCGATTTTCAGCTCGTTTTTCAAAAGTGTCCGAGTTTCGTTCTGACGTTGCGTTTCGTACGTAAATATTTGAACGTGTCGCTAATTATCGCGTCCTTTGTTCTCGGATTTTATGGATTTAATTTGATTTTGTGTGTCAATATTTGGGGCGTGGAAATAATCGTGATTTAAAGTACTAAACTAGCGATTCGGGATCTGTTTGTGTCAATAGTGTTCATAAAGACAGGAAAATTTTGTTGTTGTAATGACAAGGTCTTTTTTTTTTCTTTCAAAAGTACATACAAGTTTTTCATCTCAACTTGAATGTTTTCTACTTCGAATCAAATACTTTTTATTTCAAATTAATATAGTTTATAACATTTTGAGTAACTTTTGGGCGATCAAATACAATAGGATTGCTCAATCTTGACTCTGAAAATTCAGTCGATTGTAAAATAATTTGTCTTCGCCTTTGTAAACGTGTCGGGAACAAACTTATAGCGTTTGACATATTGTCAGTATCCATTAGTCTACAATTTTCAAATTTATACAATAATGTAGTTTAATATATATGCAATTTCAAAGAATTAATTTCAGGTATTTAAAAATGTATGAAATCGCTTACCGATACTACAAATGCGAATGATGATAGAGAAAAAATATTTTTACAAATGACAGATCGTCCTTGAATCGGCAAAGATTTGAAATGGAAAATATATATTTTTAAATCAAAAATACTCTATTTAAAATGGAGAATATTTAATATCACATGGAAAATATTTGGTTTGGAGTGGAAAAAAATTAATTTAGGGTTTAAAAACCTGTAACAGATATTGTTGTGATTAGATTAGCTAGAGCACTAAATAAACATTTAAATGAATCAATGAACTTATTTCCGTTGACAAAAGTGAAGAAATTAAAATATATACATACTTCAATTTAAAAAATCCTATCTGAAATTCGAGACAGTAATTACATGTCCATATGGATACTAGTTCCATCAACGTTGGCAATTGGGTCCTACACTAACAAGTTTTAAGACAGTGTAATTTTTTATTATAATTAATAAAATATTTTATCAAGATCGGTGTGATTTTTTAAATTCTTAGAATGGTTTCTTACAATGGTGATGTGTATGTGTATAAAAAATATAAGTCAATAGTTGTTGAAACATTCCTATAATAATACGAAAAACTAACCCTCTTTCGAAGAACTTGCCCATATTTCTTGTAAAAGCATGGAAGTGACCAATTCATCTTTTAGTTATCTGGTCAAATGATGCTCTTGAATCGTAGTAAGGTCCTTTGAAATATTGTAGACCAATTTGACAAAATGAATGTTATTACATACAAAAATGAGGCATAAATTTAGCAAAAGATTCATTTTATTATATTATGGATATTTCCAAAACAACTTTTTCTCCTTTTAATGTCAGATAATAAAAAATTCTTTTAAGAATTTAAAAAATGATTCATACTTATGTTTTTCGTTAAAATTTAATTTTTTACATATTTCAATAAAAAAGAAGTAATAGAAAAATTGATTTATCTACACAATATCTCGCGCGGCGAATTTCCCAAATGCCTCAAATTTACGAGCACCGTTCGAATTATTAATATCCCGTAATGAATACTGAAAAATTAACGGTGTCATTTTTTTTTCAGGAGGCGCAAAAACACCGTTAACAAGACGAAACAAAAACTGAAACACAAGCGTGTACAAGACAAGCCGACGACCGAAAAATTCGCGGCGTAAAAAAGTGGTAACTATGAAAGGGGGCCGTCTTCCTTGATTAACATAATGGTAGATTAATTTTTCCAACGGGCGTTAAATTAAAAAGGGATATTTTTCAAGGGACGTCTTTCCTTTAGCAGTTGCCGGAAAGTGTTTTTAAATATTCAAATTGCCATTTTGGATGCACCCAGCCCACCGAAAGATGGCCCCTTCTTGTCTCTGAAAATTCTCTCGGGTGTATTGGTACTATTCTGTTTATAGAATGGGGTGACTATCCTTTCCGCTAATATTTGTGTTTTATATAAAAGATACATTTTATTTAGATCTATATTGTGTTTGCATTACAAAATATCTTGAGTGATTTAATATTTATTATTAGCTTTGAGAGCGTATAGAATTTTCATTAAAAGTTCATCGTTCAATAGTCTCATTCAAATAATATTGTTTATAAAAAACATTTAATAAATTTTGCTTGTAATATAAAAAAAATATTTATTTATAAATTTTAAAATAAAAAATATTAAAGATTTCAAAAATAATTTTAATATGTAGTTGATTGCAGGAAAATAACCATTTGAATATAAGTATTTTTAAATTATTATTTAAGTTAATGAGATGAGTTGAAAAATTGAAATTATTTTTTAACAAATGATCACATAAAATAATGTGATCACAACAATATAATATAAAAATCATTCATTAACCACATCATATGTCGCTTAACTATGATGATTGTTGAAGATCAGTATATGTAACAAATATAGACTATTAGTATACTACAAATACAATAAAAACCTTATTAAATCATTACATTATATAAGAATATGAATTTAACATTTCTATTTCAAAAGGCACTCATAAAATCAAATATTTATCATCCATGAAAGATTGTTTTATCAAAAAAGCTCTAGAAACTTCACCGGAGATCCCTTCAAAATCAGCAATTCAATCCATCTAAAAAAAATTCTTTCACAAAGAAAAAAAAACCTAATTTCCCATCTAATCACTCAAGCATGGTCACCCCATTTAAAAATAAAACAAGCAAGAGAAGGGAGGGGCAATCTTGAAGAATTATTATCGTCGGGAACGGGGTTCGTCTGGATATCTCAAGAACGGACACTTTAGTCCCACCCTGTTCCCGATTCCGCACAGGGGTGGATTCGGGGGCGTTGCGCATTAATTTTTTCGCCTCGGGGCTTATCTCTTGTTAAGGGGATCCTTAAGCATAAATCAGGGCCTCTACGAGGTGGCGAAAAAGAGAAGAGACGCAAAAACGCAAAATCATATCGTTTTCATGACGGACTCTGGCCGCGGACGAGCTCGTGAATCATTTTTATTATAGGGGGTAGCTCATGGTTTGATAGTGATTAGATAGTGTTGCGAACATTGGAGTTTTTCAACCTTTTCTAGTTGTTTATTATATTTTTATTTAGTATTTTGACACGAGTGCATTTTTATGGAAATTTTAAGCATAGACAATCTTTTTTTTATGATAAGTACATCCAAAACTCTTTTTACACTGAAAACGAACTGATTATTTTTTTCACTTTAATACAGAAAAAAAAAATATTATTATGCCACAACGATAAGATCTGGAGCAGACCAATATAAAATTATAATTATTAAATAAAAAAATTCATTGTTTTTCAATGATCTCACATGGTGAAATTTTTCTATTTTTTTAAAGTATTAAAAAAATGGACAAAATTTTTATCCAAACATACTGATGGAACCTATCTGCAATTTTTGTATGGTCACCATAATTTTTTCAAGCGATAATCTCTGGAATGCGTCCTCTATGTATAATAAAAACAAGAATCGGGCGAATAAAATTTTCATTAAAATAATGCATGCAGAAGAATCGAAACAATTTAAAACAAAAATTAAACTGAACAAAACAAAACTGAGCCTTGGCTAAATTAAATTCTTTCAAAACGAATTTTTCAGATGACATTGTATTAAGAGTCACATTATCTTCATTACCGCATTTCCCTATCATCAAAAGAAACGTTAATTACTTCAAACGATGTCGCGAAACAATATAATAAGAACCTTCATCATCCGTTCAAAGTTGACGAACATCAAACACTCGCAAACGACGAATACACAACCTCGATTTATACACGCGAAAAATAATACACGGATGGAATCTCGTCACGGTCGTCAACGCCGAATTTGGAAACTGGAAAAATCCACGGATATCGAATTCGCATTGTCCATTAGATTCGAAACGATTCCGTAATGCGCTAACGTTTTTCGATAAATGCGATCGCGGAAATCGAATCGTTTGCGAAAATTATCGGCACGTAGCAGACGTCTGGTAGATCGCGAAAATCGAACGACCCGTGTGTATAATACACATTTTCCAGATGTTTTAAACATTTTTGTTACGGAAATAGGCTGTTCGTGTTGATAGTTGTTAGTGGAATTTGTATGGTGATTGTGAAATCGAAAATCGATCGTGAAAATTGGTCGATTGATTAAAATTTTCATGAAATTACACAATATGAAAACTGAAATGTAAGATAATATACAAATGTGCATTTTACGTTTATTGGTGATGAAGATACTGTAACAAAAATAGCCTAGAGTCATTTTATTTATTTTACTCACTGATTTTTGATACATAATATAAAATTTTATTGAAGACTATTACAGTTTTATGCTCTTAATTCAACTTATACAAATTAAATTCTATCTTTTTCATATCGAATATAAAATGAAATCATGCACTTTGTATAAATTCTTGATTAAAAAACGTAATAAAAATAGTTTATAATCATTTCATGTATTTAATTTACTGATTTTTCATATAAAAAGTTTTATTGAAGACTATTGCAATTGTTACATTCCAAACACAACCTTTAAAAAATCATTTTTTTTTACGTTTTCATGAAAAATATAAAAGAAATTTTAGGTATATATCTATGACTATGGTACCTAATTTCATACTGATTTATTAAAAAATATGATTAATTATGTACGTAAATATTTGTGAAAATCACCAACTGAAATCATCAAATTCAAATTGAAAAATAGATCGTATTTCATTGATTACTATGACAGCAGACTTAATAACAGTTTTCGATACTTGAATTTGATTTATAAATGGTTGAATTTGAACATTAAAACATTGAATTCGAAACTCAAAAAAGTCAAATTTGATATGTTACAAATCGACATATAAACATGTTAATTAATATAAAGATACTTTTACATACATCATAATGTTATAAGATATGTTACATATGTCACAATCTTATAAGATATATTACATATAAAGTTGAATTTGGAGTGTAAAAGCAGTATACAACATAACCATTTATAAATAAACCAATATTTTTTTTATATTTTTCGATAAAATGTTGACCTCCCCGCACAAGTATACAAGTTTCCCTTTAGCTTGTTTAAAAATAGTAATCTCGAGGAAAGATGGGAACCGATTTAGACCCATTCGGATTATGCGATCACGTTACTATACACCCACCATACACCATGGACCGGGAACACTTTGGTCCAAATCCCCTAGCTGAATGGAAAAGCGAGCGCCGTTTATGCGATTCGCGAAAAATCGCGAAAAAAACCCGCGCACACACCGAAAAAATTTGTATAAATATATGAAGAAGGGTGGTCACCCTCGCGTCCCCGCTTCCGGATAAACGTATGACATTTGCTTTGTATTTTTCGGTTTTTATTTATTGGATTGTGTTATGTATTTATGTGCGTGCGTTTTTTTTTCTCGCGGCGATATCCTCACGCCATTTATCTCGAAGCTCGTTTTGGGGGATGCATCCTAAAATGTATAGGTTTCGTTAGGGTTAACCGATGATTTATTTCGTTTTTTGCATGTATCATTTCAAAATTGTATAATTTTTCTTTCTTTTTTTTCTTTAATTTTAAAGGCAGATAAGGATGTGAATTACGTGTGATTTGGAATTTTAGAATTTTTTTTTGCAGTTTACTTTATTTTAGATATTTTTTCATAAATACAGGTTTTATATACATATTTGGTTAGAAAAAACGACGATGTTTAATTGCAAAAAATATATTGAAATATGACTTGAGAAATGAAATTCCAATAAAGTCATTAAACACTGGAAATTAAAAAATAATGGAAACGCTAAAAAATCCCAAAACCGATTTTATGCCAGAAATTATGGGTAAATGAAAATTATAGTAAATTTGACCTCCCTTATTCCAATGTTCACGTTTTAAAGTATGGTCGAAGTTCCTGAAATAGGTTTTTAATAATGTATATCAACGGCAGACTGGTATCGGTTACATTATATGTACCACTATAAGAATTTTTTGATAAAACCGTTGTATCTTAAAATTTAAAAAATGGCACTTACGTCTTTATTCATTTCCGATCTTGACAAAATATTTTTTTGTTTAACAGCATATGATCTGTCTATATTATATTCCATCCTATACTATATGTTCTGTTCTATGTTCAATCTTTGAACTACATCAAATTTAACATAAAATTTATAATCATTTACAAACTGATGCATTTGATAAATGCAAACTATCCCAAATAATCATATACCAAAAAAACGACTCATACAAAAATACATAAAACCAAAAAATCTGGCAACCCTAAACACACGCAATTCCCTCGCAGTACTAAAGAGCGGGCTCGGCGCGGCAAAAATATTCGAAATGGAAACGTTTCAGATACAAAAATTTATTCAATAAATCACGTCGGCCGTTCTGAATAAACCGTAGTTGGCCACACGAACGCTCCCGGAATAATCCCGGCCCCTCGAACCGTTTCGGATTCCCCTTTTTTGCCATTTCCCCTGGCAACACTGGGCACTGTAGGTGTTCCCGTAGCCCGTCTCCGGGTGTTGCCCGTGTCGACGATGTATGATTCTGGGGATTATTACCTCTGTAAGTGATTTTATGGCCAAATTTCGGCGGAGGTAGGGCGCGTTGTCTATTAAAGCGTTTGGGTAGGGTTGTTATCAAAGTTTGAACTGAAATTGATGGTTTTTCTGAAGTGAAGAATAGTTTGAAGTTTTGATTTTAGAATTTTTTGAAATATTAAAAATTCTGTTTGTAGAAATTTTTATAATAAGATGTTGAATCATTTTGTGTTGGTCAGTAGTATTGCCTATCAGTAGTCAGTAGAATTTTATTATCTATCGTATATCTAAGGAAAAAGATGAAAGTGATCACTTATTCATATAAATTTGCTGATATGATGAAATTTTAATTAAAAATAAAACGTTCGTGAAAATATAATGAAAATATCCGATATAAATTTGAACATAAAAAAGCGAATTTTTTATATCACTGCGCAGCAAAAAAAAAATAATTGAAATTCTTACAAGAACTTCGTTCTTTTTATCTTCCGAAATATTCCTCATTAAAAATAATTTTTCAAAAAAATAATAATCTCTTTTCAACTACGAAAACGTCCGCCGCTTTCACGCACAAAGATTAGTTAACATTTTCCACTTTATAGCGTCTAAAAAAAAAAAACATTTCAATTTAATAAAGTCCATTGTTTTCGCGAGAATAACACGAAAAACGTCATATTCGCGCACAAACAATCGTGGAATTTCCCGACCCGCGAGCGAAAGATACGCGAAAAAAGGATCGGGATTTTCCGGGTATCAAAGTTCGCGCGCTTTTCGTGTAATTCAAACTTATCTCGATCGGTGTCAGCTCGATGTTAACGCCGCGGGGTATCCCCTCCAGAATTTTCCGCGGAAAAACCCTCGAGACTTTTCTTCTTCTCGAGAGAGATAGTCGCGGAAATAATAAATTTTTCCGCTAGCGGAACGTGTATGAAGGTATTTTTAATGAGAGATAAAAAGCGGAAAAGCCGAGGGACTTTTTTCTCTTTTGATTTTTTTATCGTATTTTTTTGTGGTCGGATGGAAAAGAGAGGGTTAAGTCGAAGAGTCGAGTGTAAGTAGACTTAAGCTTTATAAAATTTGAATGTGAATGCGATGTAGGTCACTTTGTAGATTCTGCGGTTTCCAAACATTCGCTTTGTATAATGACACAATTTTTTATTAAATTAAATATTATGTATTTAGGACACGCAGTATTAATTTTTACTTTTCAAACTCCCAATTGACCCAATTTGAATTTCAAGGCAAATCAAATCAAGAAATGCATTAGAACAAAAGTAGAAAAAATTCTTAGAATTTCAAGTGTTTTTAGTATGAGTTATTTTTTACAAAATACACTCACCTGAACATTGGCAATACTCGTAACTTTTTCAGGATCTATAGGATCTGTACCGTTGTACCACGTTAAATTTGCAGCTGGTCTTGCTCCTTGTACCAAGCACTCTAGTGTCACTTTGCTTCCATGAATTGCATGTTTGTCAACTCCAGTCAAAGATATTTTTGTTGGACGAACTGTGAAAAAATAAAAAATAAATTGTTTTATAAAGTATTTATTCAATTTGATATAAACGAATTTATTGAGATATTTGGTAGACGCTCAATCTAACAAGGGGAAAAATCGCAAAAAGGGGAAGAAGTAGAGAAGATTAGTAAGAACTCATTTTATTTCATTAACTATCAAGGAGACTATGACCGACATTATATCTTTACGATTAACTTCGAATAAGAAAATTTCAGTTAAAATTAATTCACCATGCCAAAGAGGGAACAAGTGAAACGAACGATCCCAAATTGAATAACCTTGCATAATTCACACGTAATACGACATAAATTCAACTCAACAAATGACACGTATACTTAGCATATATTAAACTAGCACGCACAAAACGGCGGAAGTAAGAAACGAATTATGTTTGATTATCCGATAAGCGAAGACTGTGCTTAAAAGGCGAGCCGAGGATATATAACGATCTGTATAGAGGAAAAGAGGGGTTTTGGTCCCGAAACCGACTTAACTATAAATCAGGGACACCCTAATTGGGATCAGTGTTCGGGACACTAAGAGCTCTCGATCGAGTCCCGATAAATAATGTAAGCGCCATGCAAAATTTATCGCGGCAAAAATTAATTTCCATCCTGAGTTAATTGTGAGATGTGTTAAGGTCCTGTTGAGCGAAAAATGCGATTAGTCAAGGATCAGAGATGTTTAGATATCTAATATTTGAGATCTTAATATTGTTATATTGTATTTGGAAGGTATCGTTTGATATTGATAATCAACATGAACCAATTTTTGGATCACATATAATTTGATATAAGAAAATTTTTATCGTTGAAACTTTTCATAAGTAAAATGTAAATATTTTAATTCAAATGATTATTATTATTAAGCATATTTTTGCAGTGATGCTCATTTCACCCACATGTGTATATATGAAACATGAAAATTCATAAGATCTATCGCGGAAAGGACTTCAAAATCAACAAAACGGATCCGGCAGTAGAGCGCTCAACACATTTCCCGTTTGACCTCTCGAATTTCTCACTGTTCCCGTCTCGTCCCGCGGGAAAATCCGACTGTCCCGTCCCGGTACGACGTCCCGGGAATACATGAATAAAATTACCGAAGCAATAACCGGCACGTGTACGATTTATACGCGAGTACATATTAAAGTCCTTCCCCTTCCCGTGCCGCATAGGTTTCCAACTTTAAGCCCGCAGACATTCGAGTGACAGAACGATGGAATTATACAACTGAAAAAATAATATAAATGTGTCTCTATATTGTTTTATTTAAAAACTTAAGGAATTCATATGACTGTTGTATGTATTTGGGTATGTTGTGCGTAGTTTGCGAAATTTCTTAGTTCGCGTACGACACGAAAAAGGTTTGTGTCGTATATGAATAATGTCGTGGAATGGTGCTTTATTGATATTTTTCAAAACTTAATGATGTTCTTCTCTGAAATTTTGATATTATTTTCAATATCTTTGTTCCCACACTCTTTCCTTTCCATATCCTTGAAGTTTTTAATGATTAGGTTAAGATAGTTTTAGTTTTAATCTCTGCTTGTTATCTAAAAGATTTGTTAGGTATAAAGAAAGCAATAAAAAAGTTCGAATTTCGGATAATGAAGATGTTTTATTTTGAAAAACATCAAAAAAACACCATCTCACTATAAATACTATACACATATGATGCAAAAATATTTTTCAATAAAAAATAAGTAATTTCAACAACGAACCGTAACACATATGTTTATATAATAATTAGACGAAGTACCCAAACTACTCTTAAATAATTTGAGTGTAATGAACCATTAATCACTAAATAATTTCTAATCAATGGCATACGATAACAACCATCAATTGACCGCACCACTCAACGCTTAACTGCTGTAATTGGAGAATACGCATACCTTAGAAACTTGACCTACACGCACACACACACACACACACACACACACACACACACACACATGTACGCGCACACACACAAACAGAGACACACTCACATATATATTTAATATGTGTGAAAACGGAACTAAAATCTCTTACAAGACGTGTTGGACACAACTGATTTATCCTGAATCCTTCAACTCTTTATACTGAAACCTTCACCTCCCGATTCCAAAAACCCTCCCCCCTTCCCGCGTATAGTATACATACCCCTCGCCCATCCTTTTCGGTGGTGTGGTCGAGATTTTATTGTTTAGTGTTTGCGTGGGAAACCTTTTCGGATATTATGATAAACGGGACCGGTGCGAAATTGTGTTTTGAAATTTTATGTTCGGTTTCTCGACGAGGTGTACGTTCGGCACTATGTGCATGTCAATAAACAGGGTGATACAAAAAATATAAATAAACTAAAATTTTTAAATTAATTTAATTTAATTTTCATTAAAAATCAAAGAATGTATTTGAAATCGTATTGTGTTAATGATGAAGTATATTTTTTAAATAATTTTATACAATTTTCTACTTTCTGTTTATCTTTGTCTGTGGTAACGCTCATAGTCAACCATCACTATAGTAACACTCAATACAACAAAATTAAACTTTGGGTGCGATTTAACTGTGCATTGAAAAAATATAAATTGCGCATTAGAAATAATATACGACGTGCATTATTTCTGATGCATTAAAGAATCTTATATGGAGAATCATTTTACTTGTAGTATCCAATGAAAAAAATGTGCATTATAAAGTGAGCATTGAAAAATATGAAATGAACAATAGAAAAAATATTTTGTGTTATCGATCCTTTATTTCTATTCATTTTAATGCACGTTTTATTCGTTTTAAGGTATAGATATTTTTTCAATGATCAAAATATTTTTTCTAATTGACCCATTTCAATGTTTGTGCAAAATTCATACTTTATTTTTATCAATACACGCTAATTTTATTAAATTCTCAGGTTAAACGAACAATTATTTTTATATAATGCACTTTTGAATTTTTTCCTTAAACTTTCAACATTCCAGGTTATATTTGTCAAAACAACGCTTGAATTTCATGTTGAATCGATATTTCTATTGATACTCACTATTTTCATATAAACACAGATGGCGCTAATAATCTCATAATATGCGATCTCATTTTCCCTTTATAACAATTTCACATCTCAACCAAAACTGGGACATCTGTGTAAAATGCCTATACGATATTTATGCCCATTTTCCGATGTAGGTTTCGTCGTGTATCCCGTTCGGAATATCGGTTGGTTAATTACGATCCTCTGTCACGTGGGTTTTGTGGTTAGGCGCGCGGAATAATGAAAAACGGCGCGCATTTTGAAATCTTCGCGCGCAAAATAATTAAATCGGCTTCGTATTGCTATCAATTTTTGATACGGTGGCGGAAAATGGGGTTTCCGTTTGAAATCGGAATAATTCAAAGTTTCGGGAGAGTTGTAGTTTCGCTTTGATATGTTGCGAATGGTGGAGGATTTAATGGTTTTGTGGTTTCGTTTGATGTGATTTTTTTTGGATAGTATATATATTTTGATGTTGCGTGTATCTTAATAGGTTTTATGATGTATAAAAATTAGTCAAAACATTTCGAGGTTTCATATGTATGTGAATTATGTAATTAACAGGTTGATTTAAATAAATGAACTGCGGGAGTATATTTCTCTTAAATTACAACTTTGCATAATTTTAACTTAATGAAACATAAACATTTATATATAATAAAGCATTTTTTAATTATAACAAATGAACAGCGACCCGAAAAAAATCATTACAAAAAAATCACAATTTACTTCGAAATGAATTGAAAACAGTTAAATTTTAGAGAACGAAAACGGATCGAAACATCCCTTAAAACCCACGAAAAAAAAAATTAACACTGACCTTTATATATCATTTATACAAATTCCGAAAACTGAACTATATTAAATATCCCTTTCACAGTATATAGCAAGAGGATTTTGTGTAGGTGTAGGTCGTAAAAAGTGGTGCTTTCGAAATACGGCAGAATCGCGCACTTTGCCCGAAATACACTGGATGTCCCGTATCTGGTTTTAATCTGTAAATCCTGCGACAGGCCTCTTAAATCAACCCTCAACCCCTACGGCATACATTCGACCAGCGATTCTCAATATTCCGATAAAACAATTAAAATATTCAAATCGTAATATCGAAAAAATCCATCACCGACATTCAATACTTGAAAATCTTACAAATTTTTATCCAATACATAAAAATTTACTTTATCAACTTATACATACTGTTTATGTTTGTATATATCATTTTTATAATCATTGAATCATAATATCCGTATTTGGATAAAAAATTAATGTCCCAAAATGATTCTCAATTAAGCTCGATTACATCCCCGTTTGGGAAGAAATACGACATCCCTTACCGCTTAATATCTCAATAACGGACGAATAGGTGAGGCTGAGTGTGAGGTTCAGTATCAAAAGTGTGTTTTGAAACCGAACCTGAGCCGGCAACTTTTGAATGTTAATAATGCGGGGCCATTGAGCGAACGGGGCGCCTATCAAAAATGCCAACACTGAAAAGACTACATACAAAAGAGACAGATCCAGTCGAAAAGTTGTCGGAGCCTTGACTTCAGATTAATATTTGAGATTTGTTTGATTGGCGAATTTAACCCGTTGCCTTTTATTTTGGGTAAACTCCTTTAACCGCGAAGAAAGAATAGCTAAACAAGTCGGTAGTCATATTTGATCAAATTTTCGATTATAAATATGCATCGTATTATTTTTTCTAGTATCCAAATATATTGATTTATACTTATAATATTTTTTACAATAATTTATAATATTCCTCACAGTTTTTGTTTAAATTCAGTTTTTCAGACTTTTCATTTGTGACTGCTATAGCGGTCACATGCATTGAAAGGGTTATTCATATTTTTTTATTTAAATAAAACTTCATATATAGCTGAATTCTATAAATTGATTTGTCTGCGATAACGCTTATCATTAGTTTCCAAGAATGCATCAAAAATAACGATAATTAAAATATTCAAAAAAATCCTATAATTTTTTGGCAATATCCACTCTTTAGCCAACAAGCAAGCGCACTTCGATTTCAATTCGACAAAACCATTGAAGAGACGACGAAGAATCGTAAATGCCTGCTGCGTTAGCGAAAAGTCATTCCCTCACACCTCAATATTCCCTAACCACGAAAAAGAGCCATCCACCATACCACCCTCTCGCGAAACCCACAACGCGTGCGTTTTGCGGTCATATTTACATTAGTATTCCGCAAGGAGCCCGAGCGAAAGAAAGGACGAGAAAAAAAGGACTCGGAAATAGAAGGGAAGCGAAAAAAGGATCTACGCAGACACGGGGGGGGAGAGGGGAAGACGCAGAGGGGTAGGCAAGATCCGCTAAAAGGGGAATGTGTCTAAACAAAATTTGCATTAGCGCGTATTTTCGCGTTATCGCGTGAAATATTGACGCTAGTTTCTTCTACTTTAGACACATAAAGTGGGTCGTAACCGGGAACGGGAAACTTATCTGCTTGCGAGATTTCTCGCCGTTTCTCGGGCAAACGTTTTATATTATTTTATGTGTGCCGATCTCGGTGTGTGCGTGTGTTTTCAGTTTGCCGCCTTTGACCCATTTTCGCGTATAGATGCATTCGCATGTGAGAATAAAAATGATATAAGTTCGAATTGTTTAGTGCGGTTGTAAATAATGAAATTGCGTCGCAGCAGTAATGGTGCAGGAAATTATTGCCGTTTTCGTATGATGTTATCAATTTTTATTGTTTGTTAAAATTAATGTTAATAATTCAGATTGTTTTGATAAAATATCAATCGTTAAAATACTAATATTACGATGAAATTAATGTATCAAGAAAATATAAAGTAATTTTATTCAAATCGAAAAGCGTTATGGTTTTCGATGAAAAGTACGCAATAAAGATGTGAATTGGTTATTATTATGATAGAAATTATTTAAGAGTTCTAGCTCAATCTTTTGAAGTATACTCTAATAAAAATTTACCAACTTTTAATACATTAATTTGCACGGTGGTATCAAAAATGTCCCACTTAAAAAATTAAATTAATTGAATCATAGTTTTACGTTGAGTCTCGCCTAATTTGTTCAACCCGTATTTCACCAATGAATGACATGTAGTTTTTTTTATTATTGTCTGATTAGTAAAAAAAATATTGTCTAAATCAATATTATGTAATTTTACTGTATTAGTAGACAAAATAATCCTATTTAACAAAATAAAAAAAAAATGAAGATAAAAACAACAGCCATTTAACAAAGTTTTATGAAAAAAAAAATTGTAATTAGTACTATTTATGTCTAAAATTTTATACTTCAAAGGGTTTTGATAACGATAAAACAAAAATCTGAGCTATCAAAAAACATCGATATTAAAAAAAACTACATTTTTTTCCACATAACAAAACATCAATCGAAAACACTCATCCAAACGATTCTCTCCAAATCCGCTTCCCACAACACACGAGTTGTTCCAGTCGGTTAAATGGCAAGCGCATCCGTAATGCACTTTGCGGTATTGCGTCAAAATTTAGTTAACAACACAAATCTATTACGATTTGACGAAGCGCCTCTGCGAGCTCGGATTCGGCGACATAACCGACACATAAACACACACACGGAAATTCAGATATATGCGCACCTAAAGTGCATCTGCGCATCTACGCGGTGCAGCAGAAGCTGCGGAATTGCATTAAGTCAGAACTTAAATTCCCATTAACGTACGTTGCTCGCATGGGGCACACTGTACTTGCGGGCGCCAAGATGCAGCTTTAGTAGACGTGTCATTTGAATTACGCGTGACTAGTTTCGCCAAGTAGTTTCTGATTAATTTCGACAATGTTTGTTCGGTGTCGTTAATGATGTATGTTTGTTGTTGAATTTTGTCGAAGTTTTGTGCATGGGGGGCGGTGTTGCCTAATTGTTTGTAGTATTGGGTATTCAAAAGCGGAGTGTTATTGTAAGATGGGTTTATAATGTGTATTGTCAGGGAAAGTTTGAGTGCTCTTCTTTACTAAACTAGAAGGAAGGTTTCGAATATTGAAATAATTTTTTGTTCGAATTGTCTTTTGTTGATGATATGCGGTCATGTCTATTTACTGAGTGTAGTTTAACTTCGATAAGAATATCAGTAAATTTGACAAAATGAAATCATTAGATATTTAAAAACTGTTCCTTTTATATTCAAAAGGATAACGTTCAGAATATTTTTAGTCAGAGTATTTTGATCTGATTTTATTCATTCTTGGTCAAAATTTGTAAATGTGATAATTATTATTCATAACTTTCAAAGTTACTGTTATATTATACAAGGCGGTCCAAAGGTCTGAGATAAGCCTTAAAGAGGTGATAAGTCATGTTATTTGTAACATTTTAAGCCAAACATATAGTAATATATAATTATTTTTTAGTTATTAACACACACACACATACACACACACACACACACACACACACACACACACACACACACACATACACACACACATATTAGCACACACGACAATGCTTATGATTCAAGCTTCCAACTTTGAAAAAAAAATTATATTAAATAAGATAAAAATTTAATGTAAAATCGAACGCATCGATCGACTATGTCGTTTCGCCATCATGAATTTTTAACACAACCCGAAATAAACACAAAATTTATATAATACAATAATAATAAAATGCATAATGTTGATGTTGTCGATAAAAACGGATCGTCTAGCAGGGGACGAAAGTGCGCCATCATCGACAATAAAAAGATGTGGAGAATATCGGCGAAAAAGGTCGTATAATAAAAGTGTCTCTCTTTCTTTCCTCTATAATGTCCGTGTGTGTGTATGTGTGTGTGTGTTATTCCCGGACACGTTCAGGTGCGGAAATTGGAATGTTTAAATGCTTATGGCCGTAATAATACTTCGGACGCGATAAAATATTACGAAAATACAATATACGAACGGAATCGACGTGGATATTATACGGGAGGAATATTATTGAAAATTTGATTTATGCTCGAATTGAGTGAGATATTGGAAAAATAAATTAATGGGATATAATTTATATGTATTGGATTTATAGTACGTTTCAGTGGTGAGTCTGCAATTTTTTTTTATAAAAAAAACGAAAATAAATTAGGTCGATTGTGTTTAATTTGGGTCAAGTAGTTTTCAAGTAGTTCGATTGGAAATAAAATGTGGTACGAATCGGAACTGCTACTTCCGAACGTATTTCCAATTATAAATAACTAATTGGACTTTAAATTAAATAAATTATTCGTTCGAATCAATTACCACAAATCACAATCAACAAACGTCACAGTGCATTCTCGAGAAACGTAGAAACCCCATCTTGTATTCTTGAATATTTGATTGAATCGTATTACTGAATTTCTACGCGACGTAGTATCGAATTTCGCACGCGGTCACGAACAGGTTAACGAGACTTAATTGAAAATAAATCCTCGGTTTTCTGCAGAACTCTCCCCTTTCTAACTACTAGTGATCTTATGCAAATCGATTCTTGCTGGAAGATTAATAAGTGGTTCGGTTTTCAGTACATGCGATGCGGTTTGATAATTCGGTCGTGAAAGGGTTTTAACGAGTGTTTCGCTAATGGAGAAATCGGCTCCGAATCGGATTAGCGGGAGCTTAGTGTAAAAATATAATACAGAATCTTGTTCTTGCTAGAACATTGTTAATAGTGCCGATACCGATAAATAAAATTAAAAGAATATATACTAAAAATTATTATATTAAATATTCAATTTAGTTAAAAAAAATGATTGATTTCAATTTCATGGTGTTTGTATATGTATTTGATATCGTTTCACTCCAATACCGTTCACTTTGAAAATTGGCATTTATATGTATTTTTTTGTCGAGAAGGTTTTTGTATCATAAAAACCGAAAAAAAATTTAGTACGAAGAGTCGAAGATCTGTCGTTTGTTGAATTTAGTTGCCTTTGTTACGCAATTCATAGAATAATATAATATCAAGCTGTTATAATACAGACTGGCAGAACAGCGTCTGCCGGGCTCAGCTAGTAATATATAAAAACATCTAGAATTTTTTAGTTATCACAAATAAAAATAATCAACCTCCCAATTCGAACAATCAATATGCACAATACAAAACCTCCAGACTTCCTTACGAACACAACAATGGGAACGGATCTTATCCCCCCGTTCCCAATAAATACTCCATTAAGCGCAACTGAGACACTTTTCGTCGGACAAAAGTGCCCCCCATATCTATTTGTATTATGAATCCAATTTGCAGGATTAAGCCCCCCACCCCCCCACTTCCCTTCGTTCCCTTTCACCGTTCCCAATTGGCGATTGCATTTGCCCATTAGGGATTCGGTGAATGTGGAAAAGTTTGCCCGTTGACGTTCGATGGACTTTTTGTGTTGAGCTTTATTGTTTGATTTCTATTTGCGAATTTTGTGGGTATTATATGGGAGTATTTTGGTTTTTATTCGCTGTGGTAATTTTGTATTCAATATCTGTATATAGAATGAAAGGTAAAGAAGTTTTTTGTTAATTTTATTATAATTGGTTATGAAGAAATTTTTAATTGAATAAGTCTTAGGTTGAATTGATTTCTTAATAAGAATAAAAAGATTTTTTTGAATAATTAGTATACCTACCACTTAAATATGAATAGAATAGTGTACAGTAAGTTCTCTTATAACGTCAAGATAGGTTCGACATTATAGGGGGAAATTTAGGGAAGTCAATTAATGAAACATTTTCATTTTTTTTTTGAACATTTTTACGTATTAATTACTTGTTTCAAATAAATTTGAATTTAAATGCATTTGAAAAAAATGATGTTATATAGGGGACGTTGCAAACGTTATAGGGGGGACGTTACATGGGGGTTTACTGTATATCGTAGAAATATACATATATTGTGGTACAGTTAACCCCCCCCCCTCTATAACGTCAAGATAGATTTCACGTTATAAAGGATTAAGGTTTTTCATCTTCATTTTTTTTTACATTTTTACATGTTAACTGCTTGTTTAAATTGCATTTGAAAAAATTTCAAAAAAATTGAATTGAACGATGTAGGGAGTGGGGACGTTATAGAGGGGCTTACTGTACATACTATAATATAATAATGTATACAGGAATAATTATTGTATAATAGTATATTTTCATTAAAAATATATATTACTTTGAAACAGTCATTAAATTTTATATCGATAAATTCGATTTTTGATGTAAATTCATTTAATATAAAAAAAATGAAATTCATCGTTCGAATTCCCAATCGAAAATCAAATGAAAAGATCTACTTTCGACGAACAAATACCGAAAAAAAAACGGATCTTTTGAAATCGCCCCATGAATAAAGGAGCGATGGCGAATTTTTCGCAAAGAGCGCGATTCAACCCTTTCACGACCAGCCGACAAATCAGCCCGTAGCCGCTGTTTGCATACGGGCCCCGAAAATTTGCGATGATCCCCGATGTTTGCGAAAAGGGTCGAAAAAATAAACGACGATATCAAATTATACCCCCCCCCCGCCCACCGTTCGTTCCCCGTCCTTCTGATTTTTTTTTGTATTTTTTTATTGTTTTTTTTTCGGGCCGCTTCTCGTTTTAACCTTTTGCGTGCCACGTCCGCTTATTATTCAATTTGAATCCGAGGAAACCGTCGCGCGTGTTTACTGTGCAAAATTACCCCAAGCGGATATTTGCACGAATTTTATATTTCGCCGACATAATAATAACATTATATTAACCTTTCGGTTTCCGCGAAGTTGATTATCTAGCCGGAATCCGTGAATTTATTTAAGCGTAACCTTTTAAGGGAACAAGTCGATTTTAGAATATTTTAATAATTATATTGCGATAAAATTATTTCGATGTTTCTGTGGAGAGGTTGAAATTTTTGTTTCGCGAAAATATTTGTGTTTTCGAATATACGAAGGATGAGTGAACGACGATAACAAAGCGCAAATATTTTTAATTGGGATTTTTTTTTTTGTTGAGATCGATCGAAAATTTCGCGAAATGATAATAATAAATACCGGGAAAAATAAACACCATTAAAAACAGTCATCTTTTTATTTTCGTTCGATTTTGACACGTGTCTGCATTAGTGAAATTCACGAAATAAGAAAAAGAGGCGAAAAAGGAGGAGAGATATCACGTTGGCTCATTTCAGGAAAACATTGTGAATTTACCAAGCAGAATATGTGGAAAATTCTTTGAACGTGTATATATTTTTATGAAAGTTTTTTGTAACATATATAGGTGCCAATTAACATTTGTGACTAATATTTAATTAAATTGAAAGTTCTGAAATTATTTGAAGAGAACATTTAAATAAATGAATAACCATTACAGCTTTTTACATCGATTTGCATCGATTACTAAAGTTAAATGATCGGAAATTAATAATATCAATTTTTTGTTTTTTTTTTTCTATAAAATATTCAAATGATGTACAAATTTATCTATATGTTATATTAAATTTTTGTAATCGCTTCATCCATGAACAAAGAACCTCGCTTTGTCTATGAAATTTAACATCTAGTGGTGCATAGATGCCATTTAGGGGATGCGCATTATTTAACATCTTCTGTCAAATATGACAGTTGACGTGCCTTACATACAGTGGTGGTGAACCTTTTTAACCGCAAACCGTTTATTTAATCACAATGAAATTCTTTTAAATATATTGGTTGCACATTTGGAAAAGTTTCTGTATCATAAAAAAATATTTTAAAATTCGATTTGACGTTGTTTTAAAATCAAAAGCAACGCCGAATACAATCCGTTAATACAAAATAAATAATTGTATAACTTGTGATAACACTCATGGCAAATTCGTTACCACAATAATGCTCACCGCACAAATTATCACCACCGAATAAAAACACACCGAACCCGCGAAAATCCCGAAATCCAAAAATCCCCGCAAACACCAAACTACAATCGCCAACATCGACTGCAAATCCCAAATTTTCATCAATTATTCATAACGGCCACACGCAGCGGCATAGTGTGGCCCCGCCTCGACTAATTGGGTATTATCGATTAATTAACGAAGCCGAAAGCCGCGGCTTTTAATAATGCCGTCGAAATCCGCGTCGCCTAATTCGATAGTAAAAATTAATTCACCCCCCCCTCATTTTGAGTACCCCTCCCCCGCGAAGGCATTATGTTGCGGATCGGAAGCGCGTGTAATCCTCGAGATTTCGATATCGTACTAATTGGGATTTGATTTTATCGCCGGCGAAATTAAATTCGGGATCGATCGGGCAAAAATTGGTGTTTGACGTGTTGTGTTGTCTTGGAGATGTGGCGTCTTTAGGGGAGGGGCGCGTTGGGATTTGTTTAATGAGCGAGTTTTGATATATTGGTATTTTGTATGGTATGGTATTTTGATGTATTGCGAGCAGGGATTCTGATGGTGTTATAGTATTTTATGGAGATTTGAAGTCGGAGTTGTAGGAAATTGATCAATTGTGATTCTTTTTTATTATTTTGTTTAATGTTGTGGCTAAAATCGATTTTTTTCTCAGTACTATGCGAATTGTCTAAATAAAATATTTTTTATGTTTTATTGACATAATCGTAGTCTTACATACATCTTGGTTATTTTTTTAACCGAAAACATTTTTTGAAAAAAGATTTCAATTTGAATATTAAATATAATACTTTCATAATGTAATCGATTCATTATTATTATATACATATATAATAAAATATAAAAGTTTAGGGAGCTATCTTTATAAAATTTTTAATTTATAATATTTTTACGGTGCTTATATATGTTAAAAATCGTTTCTATCCATTTCTATTACTTACTACATTTATAAAACTTCAAATTCAACCTTTTTAATTTCAAATTAAACCTTTTGAAAATCGAATTCAACTATCGATAAGCATTAAGACTGTTGTCATAGTAATCAATGAAATTTCATCGATTACAGTGACAATGTTCTTAATACTTTTTTTTGGTTGAATTTTATTTGTAAAAAGTTGGATTTGATTTTTAAAAGGATGAATTCGATTTTTTTAAGGTTGAATTTTATTTAAAAAAAAATTGAATTTGAAGTATCAAACATGAACACGTTAGCAAGAAAATTTGAATCGGAATTTCAGTAGAAATCAAAAATAAATATTGAAGTCAATTGAATCAGTAAATTTTGAACTAAATATACAGCTTTAATTTTGAAAGGGGTATTATATAATAGTATAATATTTAGTTTTAACAATAATAAAAAGCTTAAAAACACAATTCCTAGTTCAATGTATTGCGAAAAATTCAATCAATTTCTTCAAGAAACCATTCAAAAAACAATAAAAACAAACAAATCGAACTAATACCCAAATCGCCGAAGGAAAAACCCAAAAATTTGTCCCATAAGCTGAATCGACAATCGCCACCCGCTTTATATACGGGCCCGACATATTCCGACGCCATAACGCGGGACCCCGCTTATCGGATAAATATTCATGAGGGTCCATTATTAAAGCGCACGTCCGATCGCACACGGTCAAAAATCAGAAAAAAAATACCATCCCCCCCCGCGTAAAATATCGCCCCTCGACCTAAAACGAAAAACAGTCCCGCGGGACAGGACCGTGTTTTTTTTATTTTTCGGGACTCGCATATTTGCCTTGCCCCCCCCCCCCTTCGGAGTTATTATTATTTTATTTTTTGACGGTTCCGATCGGGTCGGGTACGTGATTCGACTCGGGAAGATGTTTTGAAAAAATCGGGTAAACGGTGTGTTGAAAGTTTTTTTTTTTTGGGTGGGGTCGATGGTCGTTTATGGGGAATGTTTGAATTAAAAATATGTGTATATTTACCATTCACGTCGACGTCCATTAAAATTTTGATGGATTCGTCTAAGGCGTCTGATACGATTTCGCATTGTAGTTGTGCTGCTAGTTCGGCCCTGGTTAATACTAATTTGATGATGTTGGATACTACGTGGCCGGTTTCTACGTCCATTTCGGTTGTTGTTGTTTCGCCTAAAATTAAAAAAAATATACAATTAATACATAAGAATAATGTTTGTAAAATATTTGTAGAAAAATATAAATTTTGTTTGTAGAAATTTGTATGATTATTTTCAAGAGAATATATTATACATAAGTAGGTCAAGTATTTGTCAACTGCAAATTTTATGTGATGAATTTGCGCTTGTTTGTATTTAATTATCTCGATTGTCGGACAAACATAATATTTACATGTTAAATGAGGAACACAATGAGAAAATTTGTAGTCTGACGGAGACGCGTTTCGCAAAATTTAACATTATAGGGTATTTCAATAAGGACGCTTGATTTTAAAATGTACAATAAAATTTGATGATTCGGACACGTTTTTCAACGCTATAACCTTCTATGGTTATTTGCCGAACAGTACTAAACAACTGACAACAAATTTGACAGATGTCACTTTAAAAACATGGCTGCTATAATCTAACAAATATCAAGCGTCTCTATCGAAAGACCCTATACATTTAAATACAAAAGATACTTTATCACGATTCGTATGAACAACGATGCATCAATATCAACTTTTTTTGATAAAAAAAGCATACATTCACTTTATAAGCCGATCTGTCGAATTAAAATCCATTTTACCGGGCGAGCGAATGTCGTTTACAGTGAAACCTCGCTTTACACAAACGAGTATCACAAACGAGTCGAAGCTAAAACCCAAAATGTGCCATTACGCAAAGCTGAATTTGAACGTCCATAAAATATTCATTCTTAACGAGTGAAAGAGAACGATAAAAATCGGCGCTTTTCCGACTTCTCCCGCCGAATTTTCCGACTTTTCGCGCGAATTTTCCGCAGGGAGGCCGCTAGTTTGTCACCAGTCATTTAGCCTAGGCGCTATATACGTTTATACTTTTGTGTGGATGTATATCCTCAAATTACCTCTTCGGATCTCGATCTAGATAAAGCGGGCTTCTTTCGCGGCCGCTTGAAAGACCGTTTTTCCGATTTTCCGGCGTCTCGTTCTTTTTGCGGCAAAGTTTATGCAAATTAGATCGGATTTTCCGAGCGATTTGTCATGGACATGCCGATGGACGATGCTTGCGTGTCTGTGTCTATTTGTGAAATTTATATTTTATTATGAATTTTTCAAGGTTTATATAATACAAAGAAATTTCGTATAATTTCGTGATAGTTGGAACAAAAAAGTTTGTTTTTAAATAACGCCAACGTATTTTGGAGAACTATTTTTACTAAAAGTTTTCCACTATATACACAAATCCATGTTGACATAATCAATAACCGGATGAGTATGATAGGCTTAAGAATCTAAGCATTATTTTAGCGTTTCATTATACAACTGTGAGTTTTAAGATAAATTAAAATATTTTTTTCACAGACATCTAATAGTCAATGTTGATGAAAATAATAATTATTAAGAAAAATTGCCATTTTTTTTTCATTTTCTATTGCTTCTATTGAATCTGAGAAAAATTTCTAATTAAAATTACTAGTTATTTCAAAAAAATAACTAGTGATAGTACTTATTGTTAGTATTACGAAATTAGACAAGTCTACCCCATGATATAATATATTATAATATAATATAATATTATTTATTTATTATTCTATTTGATCTTTCTTCGTGAGTGATTCCATCGGTCGACAAATCTGTATAAAAAACGCTAATGCTAATTTCAATGGAAATTATTTAAGATTTTCCGGACTTCTTTGAAATTTATAGGAAAATTTACAGTTTTCCAGCATGAATATATTACTGTAATTACGAGACAAGTTGAATTTTAATTTTGGAGCTTTTGAAAATGCGTTTTCTACCACAGTGGTAGTGGTACGTCTGCGAAGTTTGTGAAACGTCAAGTTTTAAATTATTCTAGTGAATGTTGAAATAATAGAGAATTTACATTCGTTATTTCTGCTCCGTTGGAATATTAATATTTTATAATTTTTGTTCTGGTCTAAAAGTGAGATTAATTTTCTTCTTTGTACACAAAAGTGTATTAAAACACATTCTAAATTTATCTTAAATTTCAAATTATTCGAAAGTTTAACGTTTCTATGATTAAAAATGTTTAAATAGTATCGACAAGATGAAAATAATAATAACTTAGAATATACTAAAAATCAAATCTACCGAAAAATCAAACTTTTAACGACACCCAATCTATACCATAAAACCAATCTATCCCATCCCATTTTTACATCATCTTTTAACACCCCTATATACAAATTTAATCATCGAATTCCTCCGCCGGAGCCCAAAGAATCCGCCGAAAACGTTAAATTTCACGGCGCAATCTCGATTCGGCGCGCAATAATTCGCACTTTGGATACTTTGAAATCTTCATTTATCTGCCCAGTTTCAACCCCGTTGGGCATCTACAATATTTTCCGGCACCCCCTTCGAAGGGGCGCCAATAAACGCCCCCGAAGGTGGATTCGTTTAATCATTGGGCGCCGTTTTCGCGCTCGATGACGTTTAATAAAAACGATAATGCGACTTGGAGTCCGATAAAAGTCGTAAAAGTCCCGGTGCCCCCATTTTCGGGACGTTCGAGTGTCCCGTTTTCCCTTTTTTCGCAGGAGTGTTTGTGTAGGTGTGCTCCGATGAAAAACGGGGAATGCTGGTCCTTTGGATGGACAGGTGATGTTTGAGGGTTTATATAAATATCGTTTTTGTGTTGAATGTAATAAGAATTTTAGTGAAGTGTTTGGGTCGTTTGAATATTGTGAATAGATAAAAAAATATTTGACTTAAATGTATATTAAGTCAAAATGATTTTTCGAAATATACTCAAAACTTTTTTGTATGGTTCTGAAATAGCACAGTTTAAAGAAAAAGAAGGGATTATTTTATTTACTTTGTTTTTTTCGCTTTAACACGGTTTAAAATAAAATATTATTATACCACAATGGTTAGAATTGGTGCAGGTCAGTATACAATTATAGTTATTAAATTAAAAAAATATGTTTTTTTGATGATTTCATTTGGCGAAATTTTTCCACATTACACATTTCTTTTGGATAAAAATTCTATCCAAATATATTAATGGAACCTATCTTCAATCTCTATAATATATTGCCAATTTTTTTATACAATAGTCTCTGGAAGGTATTAAAAAGAGAATTGGGTATATTATTATAATAAACAACAAAATTATTAACAGTTACAAAATCCTTTCAGTAACATTCAAAGATAATTATGTACCAAGCGCGTACATTGCACAAACGCAAACCAAATTAACCACTCAACATTTAACATTTTTTTTTGCCCAATTTAATTTCGCACAACCGAGATTAAACGAACATCCGAAAAAATAAAACTCACTACAGTAAAAACAAAAAAAAAAACTCCGTTTTTTCACGAGCCGAGTCAGATAAGAGCAATCATCGTTTCGACAACGAGCTCGAATCATCCCGACACGACCGTTCGCCTAAAACGATTCGTATTTCAAGCTAATTCCACGCAAATTTTCACGAAAACGACCCGGAAAAGCGACGGAGATTTCCACGACCTGGAACACACTTTTTTATGCACCAAAAAAACCGTGACGTTTTGGCGAAATGACCGTTTTGTTTATGGACGCAGTTCTTTTTATAATAGGCTTCGAGACGCACACGCCCCATAGAATAATTATTTGACGTGGAGTTTTCCTTATCGGGAAAATTTCCGGTAAGAGAAGGGTCTTTTCAAGGACGGTTGAGGTGTATTTATAAATAAAATGAATATACATATATAATGAAATAAGGAGGATAAGCTGAGCTGAAAGAAACTGTACTAAAATGAATTTTTCTCAATTCGATAAATAGATAAAGAAAGGAAATTTGTAAAAATAATATTTTTTTGTTATTGTCTGTTTGATTCCCATTGTTATTTTATTATGTATAATATTATCAAAAGATATAT